>NW_025559600.1:0-19500 GCF_020424385.1 Procambarus clarkii
ACATCTGGTGGAAGTTGATTGCTGGCTGCTCTCTCTGAAAACCTGGTTGCCAGTACTTCGGCTCCCTGTTGAGGATCTTTGGGGTGTGGAGCTTTAGGTGTTCCTTCCCACATACTATGTACAAGCAGTTATATCAGCGATCGCCTGACCACACAGTTCACCCAGTGAGGCAACTCCACCCTGACCCTGACTTTGTCTCCTGTAGCACAGAGCATCACCTTCACTCGACAGACATCACTCTATAGTGAGCATTTGACTAAACTGGAATGCGAAATGAATCGTGATCGAACCAGCGTTGCTGCTCAGTGTCTGAAAAAAAATCCATATTAGATACAAGTTCCGAAAGTGACGGCGATTGCCATCCTGTGAATAAAACAAACAGGAAAAGCCACTCCATGACGACCCATCTATCGACAAACACTCCAGCATCTCCAGCTCTACCAACAACCACTCCAACTCCTCTGACTAAATCTGCACTACCAGTCTTCAATAGGTCCAGCATACCGAAGGTAAGTCTTCCTACGCCACTGTAGTGGACCTCGAAAAAGAGTACCCCCAGCTCCAAATCAGAGCAAAACCAAATCTCAGAGGAGAATATATTCTGAGGCCCAAAGACGAGTCAGCCACAACGATTCTGAAAAATTACACAAAATGTTCGGAACTCAAGCCAGAGGATAAAATAAGAAAAATATTGTCCTCCACTATCCCTTGCATATGGCCCTATGTCGTGACGCTGAACCCCGGTTCATTCCGAACACAGCGATTACACAACACATAACACCTTGCCTCAGCAACCGTTACTACCACCGTGTACTCCTACACACACCAGACCCTTGAGGCGTACCACTAGGTTTGTACTGGAACACAATGAATGAACATACGGAAGGTATTTAAAGGCCGTCGGATTTTGTCATTTAATTACAAAGAATAGACTCTGACAAATAATACTATATTAATTAACATACTCTATTAGGTCAATACACTTCCAATACCCATAGACCACTTGACCTCCGCGATCACCACCCACACTCGTAACTTCCGCCTAAGTCCCTAATACGGAATGATTACTACAACGCTCCACACCCGGTTAGTCTTACATTCAATACTCACATACTGCAGACTTAACTTGGTCACTAAGATCACAACAGGCTCTCGCATAGCTGTCTGCTACACTTCGCTGCTGCCACAACCGGGGATCCAAAGGACTTGCTCGTTCAACTTCCACAATCAGACTGCCTCCAGTCAGCCATCTACCTCAACCATTTCACCCCACCTCTCAAGGAAGGTATAATCCGATTAACCTTATCCCTAGAGAGGTAATCTTGTTCCTAGAAGCCTGACGAAGAATAATTCCTCTTTCCAGGAATTAATCATTTGGCTAAACAGCTTCGGTCTTAATCCATTGACCTTTCTTAGATATGTGATCCATAGTCTGTCTACTTACATGTACTTCCAATCATCATTCGTTAAGTGTTGTAGTAATGATCCTCTAGCTAATAATTCCTACTAACTTGTGGATTACAACACCACTCCCCTCCTTAAACACGCATATGTCCCCATATGCATCATTGCAATGGTTCCATTAGTGTAAGGACCTGGAGGATGCACCCACCATATGTGTACAACTAAAAAATCATCCAATAAGTTCATCATACCACGATGAAATAAATTAAAATTTTCCCCGACATGACTCACAACACTTAACCAACATATACATTATATTCACATCATAGCACAGGTAAAATACTCTGTAATAATTTTTCCCATCTCCAACCATGCACATATACCTAAACTGCTGACATATAATTACATACAAACATAACCATAAAATTACATGGACCAGAATGCTGGCACTTAAACAGAAATGACACTAGTCATTAATATATACACAACACATATATATCTAAGGTTCTTCATCCTTAGTAATTATATTTAACATCTTGCCCTGTACTGTTGACATAAGGGCTTACAATGATCACACAATGTTTCACTGGCCTCCTCCACAATTGGCAGCATCACTTCTCTTGTCTTCGTGTCCCATGGTTGCTGGGTCATAGATCCTCCATGACCCAGACAAAACCCAGGCTGTCCGGCCTGGTGAATGTTGTCAATGTCCCATCGTTGCTCTGAGCTAACGTGATCCTGGCCTCCAGAGCAACGGAGATTCCTACCCCAGGGTCATGTTCCCTTGGGTCTGTGCTGACGTCTCGTTCCAGGGCACCAATCCCAGAACTCTGTAGATCCCTCACAGCTCTCTGGTCTAGGCCCATCCGCCCAGAGTGTGTCCACCTGTATTCACACCTTCCCGACCGCTGTACCTGCAAAATATTCCCTCGGAGCCCCCTGGCTCAATCCCATTATCACGTAACCCCCTCGGCTCCTTACTCTCTCCCCGTATATAGCCTGAGCGCAGCTGCAAAACCATTGCAGCTGGCCCTTATCCCTGCTTTGATGTCAGGGGGCGAATTTCGCCTATAACGTCACGTTGGCTTCACTTCCTCCCCCTTTTTTTTCTCTAGAATAACTGAGTGTAGCCTCATGGCTTCCCTTCTACTCTACCTGAAGCTCTGTGACATGATCCCGGGGGACCTTCTCAAGCCTAACACTCAGTAATGGTGCCGATGAGGTAATATACAGTATATACATACACATACATTATCACAATAAATACCTCATTAAAATAATTTCACACTTATGTCACTAAAGCATCATACTGCCACTGGCTCGCCTCTAGCGAGATTCCTGTAACAACTTAATAAGAATTAGTATATCTACTTCGCTCGTCCACTGCAACCACCAACACCTGAAATTTTGAAATTCTACATTGTAATCTTATCCCTAAGACTTACCCACTCCGACACAATTAATGAAAATTTTAATGAGAATAATGAATTTTTATTAGTCTTTTATGAGTGTTGCTAGATATATCGACTTGGCTCGCCTAGTGCAGCCACCAACTCGGCAATTATCCACATTTCATCTTATCCATAAGACTTACCCACTCCGACACACCATTACCTCTGGTCATCCCAACCACTGATGACCTCAATATAACGCCACACATCCCCACAACCACTTCCTGCGTCCTAACGCACCGACCTTGCTACGCCAATACTCACCTTACCGACCACTACCTGGCGCCCCTGCGCCACCATATACTCCACAACACCACACTCCATACCAGGCGTCCAAACGCCACTACACTACACCACCCAATGGCGTCCCCAACGCCCTCAACACAACACACGGCGTCCCCAACGCCCTCAACACAACACACGGCATCCCCACGCCCTCAACACAACTCACGGCGTCCCTAACGCCCTCAACACAACACACGGCGTCCCCAACGCCCTCAACACAACACACGGCGTCCCCAACGCCCTCAACACAACACACGGCGTCCCCAACGCCATCAACACAACACACGGCGTCCCCAACGCCCTCAACACAACACCCGGCGTCCCCAACGCCCTCAACACAACACCCGCGTCCCCAACGCCCTCAACACCACACACGGCGTCTCCAACGCCCTCAACACCATCACCACCACAGGCATATGCCTTGCGCCAGAGCGCATCAAAACACCACGAGACATCACCAAACGCAACACACACTGTCCCTTTTCTCTGGTAATCCGTTAATTACCTGATCCACAGTCGTCAGGTATAATATCTTGTGTAGTGGCCACCCGCCACACACTACCACCAGCGTTAACAGACTTCCACGCTAATGTCTACAATACACCCAGTGTTACAACAACTAGTTATGCTACTCATGCTACACCTTGGCGCTACAATGCCAACAATGTCATGCACTATACTACATCCATAATATCAACAGTCAAAACATGCACATTACACTACGGTAATTACTATGCATTACGCTGGCGTCTAATAAGCCACTACACATGCATTACACTACACACCACATGCATTACACTACACACCCCTGCGTACAAACGCCAATACACAACCATGCACTACTACTGGCACCACACACCCCCACCAACGGGACACGCTCCCCGTGTCCCACGGTAACACTCTCCATAATGCTACCTGCACCCACAAAAAATCTCCATGGACCTCTCCAGGGTACACGAGACATCGAACCCCAGACGTCAAATTACGCGTCGCTCGCTATGCCTAGAAGTTCACAATTCACTTCGCCTATTTTCTGTTTCGATGTAACGCCTGAAATCGCTCGAATCTTTACGTAATATTTATTTATCTTTAAAATATTCGATTTACACGTTACATGAAATTTACTTAACTTCAAATTACGTAGTTTTCACGCTTGATTTGTCCTTAGCAACGGTTCTCACTATTACCACCATACCGACGATATAAACAAGCTCCAAGGTGAGGCTTGCTTGGCCCACCCATCGCTTGGCCCGCACATGGCCAACGCTGGCTCACATTCACCCACGCTAGTTTACCTCGCCACGCAGTATAATCCGCACTACGAACACTGTATAATCCGCACTACGAACACTGTATAATCCGCACTACGAACACTGTATAATCCGCACTACGAACACTGCACTTGTTTGGATCCCGATGCTTCAGTGGTCCAGACTTTCATCTTAGCCGTCTCTCGTTGCGGGAATCTGGAAAGAAAGAAATAAACCCCACATGTGCCCCACAATGGCCTAGTCCCTTTAATTAACTAACTCCTCTGACCTGGTCTCACCTGACCCTTCTTTCCTCCGTCTAGTAACCATCATTCTCACCACAACCCGACGTCTACCATTTCCCGAACATTCCCTCACCAACTAAACCAGAACCACACTTCCTTCATCTCGCACAGTGTTCCAAAACCGGTTTGCGCTGCCACCAAATATGTCGTGTACCAATTCCCTAACATTCCCTCACCAACCAAACCAGGAACACTATGAGAGGACATATCGAAGGTATTTAAAGGCCGTCGGATTTTGTCATTTAATTACAAAGAATAGACTCTGACAAATAATACTATATTAATTAACATACTCTATTAGGTCAATACACTTCCAATACCCATAGACCACTTGACCTCCGCGATCACCACCCACACTCGTAACTTCCGCCTAAGTCCCTAATACGGAATGATTACTACAACGCTCCACACCCGGTTAGTCTTACATTCAATACTCACATACTGCAGACTTAACTTGGTCACTAAGATCACAACAGGCTCTCGCATAGCTGTCTGCTACACTTCGCTGCTGCCACAACCGGGGATCCAAAAGGACTTGCTCGAATCAACTGCCTCCAGTCAGCCATCTACCTCAACCATTTCACCCCACCTCTCAAGAAGGTATAATCCGATTAACCTTATCCCTAGAGAGGTAATCTTGTTCCTAGAAGCCTGACGAAGAATAATTCCTCTTTCCAGGATTTGGCTAAACAGCTTCGGTCTTAATCCATTGACCTTTCTTAATGTGATCCATAGTCTGTCTACTTACATGTACTTCCAATCATCATTCAGTGTTGTAGTAATGATCCTCTAGCTAATAATTCCTACTAACTTGTGGATTACAACACCTTCTCAAAAAGCTGGACTATGTGGTGACAGCAGGGAGATGGCAGGTAAAAACCACAAAGCAGGAAACCCGACAAGTTCTTCTCACAGTAAAAGGACGGATCCCAGAGAACCTTGACCTTGGAATCTGGGGCGTGTTCCAACACAAGCCTTACACCCAAGAACCCCTAAGATGCTTCAGAGGTCAGAGATTTGGGCATCACAAAGATGGCTGCCAACGCCCAGTGAGGTGTGGAGTCTGCAGCCAGCCACACGACACAAAAATATGCATTGATAAACACAAGGCAAACCACCCTGTCTACGCAAAGTGCCCAAATTGCTCCAAGGCACATCACGCCTGGAACGTGAAATGCCCTGAAAGGCTCCAAAGGCTTCAAACGAACCTCACCATGCCTACAACGGAGCCGAAGCCCCCACCAAAACTTATACCGGCTCCCCTGCCCACGAAATCCTCGTGGGGTCTACCTATTCAGGTAGAGGGGGCACACGGCCCTTCACCATCGGCCATAATGAAGGGTGTGAAGGCCTCCATCCAAGACAAAAGGGTAGCTGGGGGGCCACAAGAAACATGTTCAAAGCAGTCGCCCGCCCATTGCATCCAGTAAGCCCACTGGGGGCAATAAGGGTAAGAGTAACAATTCCAGTGTCAAAGTGTCCACTGAGAAGGGTCAAAAAGTAGCCAGGCCCCAAACCTGCACAGCAGTAAATAGTGCTCCTGCACAACTGGACGCTCTCTGGCCAATGCTCAAAACTTTGGTCACGGAATTGGTTGAAACTCTGCTGTCGATACATGGTATCAAGCAAACCACAGAGACTCGGAAGACAATTGAGCACAAGCTCAAGAACTTCGAAAATATAATATCCTCACCTTCAAGAATGCAGGGCAGGAGACACTCCCCTAAAAAGAAGTCCAGCTCGTCTGAAAGCGACCTTGATGACTCAGTTTCAGGTCAACTAAGATCTTCTACACCAATTGCAACTTCCATGGCGTGTTCATCAGACTCCATGGATACCATGGTAATATCAGCAAATTACAAGAACCTAGAGGTTTATAGATTCTACAATGGAATACACAAGGGCTGCACACAAAATTGCAACACATACAATGCATAGCAGCAACCAAAGGCATAGACATTCTGATACTGCAGGAGAGCCTGCTTCGAGCCGGATTAGAACCTAAAATCTCAG
This sequence comes from Procambarus clarkii, assembly GCF_020424385.1. Lineage (NCBI taxonomy): Eukaryota > Metazoa > Arthropoda > Malacostraca > Decapoda > Cambaridae > Procambarus > Procambarus clarkii. Next base: position 6,709 of record NW_025559600.1, read on the forward strand.
GCTATCGAGGCTTCTTCCTTCCATGGATCAACGGGTAATCCAGGGGATGTGCAATCTCTGTAAAATGTGACTTGATCTCTATGTCTATAACCAGCAAATAAGATTGTGGAACAGGGACAGAGGTAATGGGAATATCCATTGAGCTAATACACGACAAACTTGAAGTGTTTAATGTGTACAGGTCTCCAAAGGCCGAAATGGATCTCTCTGTGTTATTTGGACACACTACTACATCAAACACAATCATTTGTGGAAATTTTAATGCCCACATTCGATTGGCACTGGGCTCGAACACAACAAATGAGGCCGACATTCACATAGCACTTCTACTAGACCAGCTTCCAGAAATCCAAATCCTAAACAAGAATGAACCCACCCACATCCAAGAAGGTAAATTAGACCTTACCTTCGTTTCAGCCTCCCTAAGAGATGCAACAATATGGTCAGTTGAGCCCACACTCACAAGCGACCACTATGGGGTCCAAATTAATCTAAAGTTAAATCTACCAACCCCACGACTTTGTGATCATCATAAAAGGAAGGGATGCGGCGCGCCTTGCACCCAAATGCTTAGACTGCATCAGTAAAGAGGCAAAACAGATTGGGATCAAACTCAACCCCTCAAAGTCAAAAGCCATGCCCAAAAAAATAGTGAAGCCCAACATCCAACTCACAGTACAGGGTCAACCAATTGAATGGGTCGACACCTATCAGTATCTAGGAATCATCCTGGACACACATATGAATTTTAATGCTGAGGTCACTTACTTGAGAAAGTGAACTGCGGCCCGGACGGCAATCCTTAGGTCGCTAACCTCCCTTTCTGGAGGAGCCAATCTGCAAGCCCTTCGCACATACTATGTACAGGCAGTCAGCACAGTGCTCGATTATGCCGCACCTGCACTCACAAATCTATCACACCAACAGTGGAAAAAGCTTGAAGTTGTCCAAAACAATGCTATGAGAGCCCCCATGTGGACCAGGCTTGAAACTCTTAGACTGGAGACAGGTTTGACCTCTCTACAAGAAAGAATATCACAAAGGACAGCTACAATTATCAGTAAGATAATTATTTCTTCTGATCCAATCCCAGTACGGCAGGCCTTGGTGGTTGGACTAGGCCAAAACAATGGAAACTCTTGGGTTGCAAGAGCAGGAAAAGTCGTAAACAGACTACATTTAAAAAACATGATTCTTGATAGAGAGGGTGATCAACCACACCCAAATTACACTCCTTCCGCGCCGTGGGAAGAGCCTACTTTCAAAATAGTAATAGAAAGTCTCCCAATGAAAAAGGCTGCCTATGATCCGACAATCCTAAGGCGCATAATAGAAGAGCAAATGTATAGCATAGCAGTAGCAGGAGCCACCCACATCTTCACAGATGGATCGGTGGACACAGAATATGAGAGTGCTGGCGTTGCTCTTTGCACGGCCAGCGTACAGGCATATTGGAGACTGGGAGGACTAGTATCATCAACCCAAACTGAGCTGTTTGCCATACAACAGGCATTCGCATATGTGATTGCACAAAACACTCAAAATGCAATCATACATGCAGACTCAAAAGCTGCACTTCAAATACTAGGGCAAAAACAGTGGAAAGATAATGTGGAAATAATTACCACCATTTTGTATCTTGGAGCAGTCGCTAAAGGCAAAGGACTCAACAAAACCTTAAACTGGATCCCATCCCATATTGGAATCCCATTAAATGAAAAACCTGATGAAATTGCTAAATTGGCAACTCGTCATCCAGTGATACATAAAACAATTCAACCCAGCCTAGAGAACATAAAAAACATCATCACCAAAAAACTCTCACATCTCAACAAAGCCTACCTACACCAGAGAATAGCTGAAGGTTCGCCCACTGCAACATGGTATCTTCAGGCAAGCAAATTAGAAAGGTTAAATATCCCAAAAGGAATCCACAGGGAAATAGCAGTTAGGTTATATAGACTACGTCTAGGTTACAGATGCAACTGGGAGATTGGTGAACCCCGACAGAGAGAGTGCATCTTCTGCCAAACTGTCACAGAAAAGCCATTACTTCACTATCTTCTGGTATGTGAAGCAACCAATGACCTTAGAAGATCTTTAAGAGTTCCTGAATCATGCAGTGGCCACCCTGAAGCCATCAACACAGCCACTCTCCTGGTCAACAAAGGTGTCCAGCAGCTGGACACCCCTCATAAAGACAGTGAAGCAGTATCCTCCCCCGCGGTAACAGCTTGATGATTAAATGCAACCTCAGAATACTGAAAAGAATTAAAAAATTGTACCACTTACGGGCTATTCATGCATGCCCGTGCCACCTCTTGGGTGGCTTAATCACCTCTTGGGTGGCTTAATCTTTGCCAAACAATCAATCAATCCAACGACCTTAGAAGAGCTTTAAGGTCCCTGAATATTGCAGTAACCACCCTGTCATCAACACAGCTACTCTTTTGGTCAATAAAGGTGTGGGAGTATCCTCCCCCGCGATAGCAGCCTGACGATTAATGCGACCTCAGCATACTGTATAAATTTACTGATTTTTTTTACCTCCTACGGGCTATTATGTCCGTACACCTCTTGGGTTGCTTAATCTTCAACAATCAATCAATCTTTGGCATGTTGGAAAAAGAGAGTGGGAGTCCGTGTGCCAGCCACGCATGATATACATGGGTACTGTGATCCCTTATTGATTCTGCACCTGTCATTTCTTGTTACGGTAAAGGTAAACTAAATAATTTGAAGTTGGTACAAAATGAACGTAAGAATCTTTTGGGATGCCCAAGAAATACTAATACTGAGATAATGAGGGTAGAGCTGATTAGATGGAGTATACATCAAACTGTGAATACAATACACAGTATTGGGGATAGATTTACAAGACGTGTAGCAACGGGGTTTAGACTAACGAGAGGTGAGGGAGAGCTAATTTATTATAGTTCACAATTCTCAGTTCACAAGGTGAAAAGAAATGAACAATGTATTTTATAGTATAACAGGATAGAATATGAGAAGCTTTCAAACTGTTTAGTGTCCCCGCTGCCCCCCTCGACCAGGCCTCCACCCCCAGGAAGCAGCCCGTGACAGCTGACTAACACCCAGGTACCTATTTTACTGCTAGGTAACAGGGGCATAGGGTGAAAGAAACTCTGCCCATTGTTTCTCGCCGGCGCCTGGGACCACAGGATCACAAGTCCAGCGTGCTGTCCGCTTGGCCGTTGCTTAATCTTCAATAAATTTACTCCCAATAGAGTGCTGAAGTCGGTTGAAAAAGAAAAAATGAAACGTAAGTTATCCAGTATGCCGCAGGTTCACTCGATAAATAACTATGTATTAGTAAATATTGCATGATCCCTTAAGAAATCAATAAATCGTGGTGTACGTTTTCAAATTGTTGGGAATTGTGAATAACGATATGATGGACAGTTTTTAAAGGTTAATATATATGGCTAATTAAAAGGTTAATATATATATATAAATTTGGAGAAAAATCATTAAAAATGAATTTTGGAGAATGATTTTTGAATTACCATCAACAGTGAAAAGAAACTTAAGAAAGATCGAGAAAATTCGTGTTAGAATTATTAATCTTACTTTTTCGATCATATTTAATAATATATGTCTACAGGAAGACTGCTACCAAAATATATATATATATATATATATATATATATATATATATATATATATATATATAAAATTTTGTGAGGGTACCACCTCTGGTGCCAATGTGGGGACCCATAGCCTCGGAGAAGAAAATAAAAAGTATTCAGAGGAGACCTTGTGGTTTCTCACTGAACACTAATATTATCTTCTCCTACCACCCCCATTCTTTTGTATGTACACATATATATTTACTTTATTTGAACTTTGTTACAAAAAAGGAGTTACATATGGGTTACAAAGATGGTTGTCATAGGTTGTCGAGTTCCTCCAGCTCCTCAGATGGCGGGCAGGAACCCTGGATGCAGTGCGCATTTCCCCTCTGTATCGCCACACTGAGGCGCTGGAAAAGAAAGCTTGCAGCTCTCAGGTCCCTTGTTGTTTCAATGAGCCTAGAACCCAGTTCCTTCAAAAAACTGGTAGCACTTTTACCCCAGGCGCCGAGCGTCTCAGAAGCAATGGGGACAAAATTGTAGTGGTGATCCAGTTCTCTATACTTACGGGATTTGGCTGCTTCCCTGTGGGTGGCAGCGCCACCTGGTTGTGCAACACTGAGGTTAATGTAGGTGTTAGCCAGGGTTGATATGCACGTGTAGTCCCATACCAACTGCTTGCCATTCTTCCAGGGATTCACTGTGATACCATCCGGGTGACCAATAAGAGCATCAGAGTTACGGGGCGTTAGGTAACGGGGCTCTCTTTCAGCTAGGCATCCAGCTGTGGTGAGGCTCCTCTTGATGATGTCGTTAACTTCACTGTGCCTCGAGTGCCATCCCCCTGTGCTTTGGCAGAGTAGGCCATGGTGACCGTACCTGTCAGCCACCACCTCGCCGCAAATACACCTATATCTGGTGTGGATTGGGCAGCAAAGCGGAGGGCCACAGCAATTCGGAGGGCGTGTGGTGTGAGACGCGTGCCAGTTGCCGACATTGGGGTTGCTAACAGGAAATCCCCTGCATGTGGTGCTGCTACTGCTGTGAGGCGAGCAATGTCGTGTTGTGTTGTTGCAGCACCCAGGCACTCTGCAGCAACTGGTCTACAATGGGACCATCCCAGCTGGATTGCTTGTGGGATTTTGGGGATGGTGGTTGTTACGGCCCTCTCGGGACGCAACGGGGTTCTCACTCTGATGTTGTTAGAGGAAGATATATGTATCCGTTCCCAAGCCAGTAGTGGCTATCAAGGGATGAGATCCGTGACGCAAGTAACTTAAAGGGAGTAGGGAAAGATAGTTAAGAACTTAATATTATAATTAACACCATCACCATTTAAATATATAGAAATAAAACGTACACAAGGGGGAGGGGTATTAACACTATGCAAGGGGATTATTCACTGTAGTCTTCTGCTGAAGACTCTGGTGCCACACCACTTTCGGTGCCGATTCCTTGGTGCTCTCTTCGTGGCCTTAAGACGTGTCCTCTGAGAACGCCGAGTCTACCCTGGCCACAGGTCAGCCACAACACAGGTCCACTGGGGGCACCGTCGTGGAGGCCGTCAACCACACGTCCAGCAGGTCTGCTGGCAGGTACTGAGCCAACAAGGCTGGTACGGCCACTCCACGAACGATAAAAGGGGTACGCCCTAGACAGGAGTCTCGTGGGATATCACCAATCACCCTCCTGTCCTCAATACCCCAGTGGATTATCGTCTCCAACCGTCGGTCCCGGGTAAATCCTTCCACTGCCACTCCACTGGCAGGCTTAACACACCACAGTGTTCTTCCGGGGGGACGACGTCACGACAGCTGCAGCAAACTTCACTGTATGGAGACTGGCTGCCTCGGGTAGACTGACTCCACCTTCAACACAGTGGTCCCAGGTCGGCTCTGTAAGCAGACACGTCATCAATAACAGGGACACTAAAACACCACACTTACAGCCTCAGATACTAACGCCTGACGTATCCAGTCCATAGATGGCGCTGTCGTCGGAGCACCACCTCACCAGAGGTCAGGAGCGGCGGTGTTGAGCGCTGAACCAGACTAGAAACTGGTCCTCGAGGCCAGTACACGCTGTCCTCACTAGGTGTCGTCGTTCGTTTGGCGGGAGTTTCGGGAGCCGACCCACAGATGGTGTGTTTGTCACTGCTCCAGGCTAGGACGCTGGATCCGGGTTCGTAACACCTCCCCACCAAAAAGAATTTGGTTTGGGGTTCTATAAAAAGAAACACAAACCAAATTAGTACGACGACACAACTCCAAATGGACACACAAGCTTTACAATCTGGGATGTCGAGGCTGTCACGTCTACAGAATTGTCCTACTGGGCAATTCCGGCACAATGGGAACTTGCAGATGGCAGACGATGACCTGCCTGACGTAATCTTCCACGTCTCCACTGCGATGTCAAGCAGGGGCGTCATCTCACATCTCTCGAGTACGGATTGGTTTCGACGCGATCGGGGGTGACTCGACACTTTCCTATGTCGTGGCACCGATGATGGCTGACCACAGACGGCATTTCTGGTGCCAGTCCGATGGTCCGTCAGGGAGACAGGAACCTGGAATACAGGGGTCTGATAATTCAGAGTGATAGCGACAATGGGCAAGTCAGTACTTACTATACACTCTTCTACTAGGCCCACACCTAGTTCCAACAGGGCTGCTTGCTCACTGAAGATGGCATTCGCTCTGCCCCCGTCAGGTCGACCAACGTTCCGCATAACGCTGTGTTGAGGCTCAGCAGTCACGCGGGGGGTGTCAACCTGTCGGAAACAGTCACTCACATTATCACATGTCGTACCTCCTGTATCATCTATTACCTCCCAGGTCCCTTCTTCAACTGCAACACTTGCAGTACAACTCTCCAATCCCTGGGACCTCTTCTCGATGTTCACGGGAGCCATCATCCTTCGGGTCGTCCACTGATCCTTACTGAGAACACAGAGAGCACATAGGAGAACAAAACAAAATACCGATAGGAAACATTTGGTAAGTCGAGGGATAAGTTTCCTGAGCTTGTCATGTCCATAGCCGGCCACATCCACACGCCTGGCCTGGACCAAAGAGGGCACTAGACCTTTAGAACACACCTCACATACCTCTGACGTCTGGGGAATCTCTGGCTGGTCCACTACACGCTGTAACTTGCCATACCGCAAGCACACCTCAGCCTTCGCTCCAGACTCGTTGGTATCCGTGGGTGTCTGCACACAAGGCCTCTCTTCTTGCTCAGGTACCTCTGCCTTCTTAACTTCATGTTCCTCGTCGAGAGAATCAGGAGACACTGCTAGATTATCGTCGATCTGCGGGTGAAAGGACAAATTAAATATGTTTACATCCGGGTCTGTCTTTACCAGGACATTACCATTGCCTGTTACCTCAGACCGTGCTGTTCCGGCAGACTCGTCCGCAACCTTGGGAAGATTGATGCTCCAATCTGTCACCAAGTCGTTGGCTAGTACCACGTCAATCCCAGCCACAGGGAGGGTATCGACTACTGCCAACGCACATGTGCCGCTGAAATAAGGCGAGTCGAGATGTACTGGCACTAAGGGGGCGATGTACTGCGTCCTTGGAAACCCAACCAGGATAACCTCTGGTCTCCCGTTCACACTTACTCCCTCGGGTAACGAGCTCTTCACGATCAGGGACTGGGCTGCTCCACTATCTCTGAGCACTACAATTGATCTACCAGTATGATCACTCGTTACATACCCGGTTGAAGTGTGAGGGGCCAACAAACTTGGTCCTTCCTGCGTCGTCGTAGACTGGTTTCCTGCTGGTGGTGTAACACAGCTCATCAACATTACCTCCCTTCGTGCGCTGCCACCTCTTCTGCCTCGGCACCTAGCAGCTATGTGTCCCTTCTGCCCACAAGTCCAGCACACCATGTTTCTCCTCGGACTACGGTGTTTCGGACTACTAGGACTTGTTCTTCGAGGGCTACCTGGGGGCGTCTTCTTAGCACTTTGTGGGACGGGTCTTTCTTCTTCGTCGTGAGGTCTGTCAAACCGGCGCTGGTAATTCCTCGGGACGTACTTAGCAGACGGCCTATGAGTCAGGATATACTCTTCAGCCATGGTGGCTGCTGCACTCAAGGTCTCCACCTGCTGCTCTTCTAAGTATGTCTTGAGGTCTCCAGACAAACAATCCTTGAAGTCTTCGAGCAGAATCAGCTGTTCGAGGTCTTCCCTGGTCTCCACCTTCCGAGAGGCGCACCATTCTTGAAAAAGTCGCTCCTTGATGGTGGCGAATTCGGTGAAAGTGTGCTCTGAGGTCTTCTTCAGGTTTCTGAACTTTTGCCTATAAGCCTCAGGTACCAGTTGGTACGCCATGAGCACCACTTTCTTCACCTTGTCATAATCGCTGGAGTCGTCAAGGGATAACGTAGAGTAGGCAATTTGGGCCTTCCCAGTCAGGACTGACTGTATCATGATGGCCCAATTCTCCCTTGGCCACTCCAAAGAGGCAGCGACTTTCTCGAAGGCTGCGAAGAACTTCGAAACTTCTCTCTCGTTGAATTTGGGGACCATTTTGATATTCCTTACCGGATCGAAACCGCTTACTCCAGTTTGTCTCTGTCCAGCGCCTAGTCGTAATACTTCTAGTTCATGTTGTCTCTGTCTTTCTTCTCTCTCTCTTTCTCGTTCTTCTCTCTCTCTTTCTCGTCTTCTCTCTCTCTTCTCTCTTCTCTTTCTCGTTCTTCTCTCTCTCTTTCTCGTTCTTCTCTCTCTCTTCTCTCTTCTCTTTCTCGTTCTTCTCTCTCTCTTTCTCGTTCTTCTCTCTCTCTTTCTCGTTCTTCTCTTCTTTCTTCTCTTTCTAATTCTAGACGCCTCATCGCCAATTCCTTTTCTTTCATCTCGATTTCTTTATCTTTTAATTCTCGTTCTACTTCTAACTTCTTCCACTCTATCTCACGATTGATCTCTAGGGCACGCATTTTGACTGTTAGGAAGCTGATATTAAGCTCACCTGCATCACTGTCAATGTCACTGCCCTTATCTTCCTTTTCTGTGGAAGCTATTTCCTCACCTTCCCTTGTACTAGGAGTCTCGCCTTCCTGTTTCTCTTCTGCCTTCAGGTGCCGGTGAACCTTGGACAAGATCTCCACACGGGAATCACTGGCACGGATCTTGATCTCCAGGTAGGCGCTCACTAGTACAAGTTCCGGTTTGCTCAGATACTTTAATCTGGCAAGACAGTCCACTCTGTTCAGAAAAGCCTGAACATCGTCCAGATCATCGATGGTAGCTTTGTCTGCCATTGTCACAGATGGAACACTTAGCACTTATCACACCGTTACACGTTAGCACTTAACACGCCGAGCACTGTTCTACGCCAATATTGCACTTTATCGCACCAACACTGCACTTGCCAATATTGCACGTAATCACTTCGGGCACCACACTACCCAATATTACACTGAGTCCAAGCGAACACTTCGCTCTACAATATTGCACTAAATCACTGAGCACCGCACTAGTCAATATTACACTTAATCGCTTAATCACAGCGAGCACCGCACTGCACAATATCGCACTTAGTCACTCTGAGCACCGCACAGGACGTATATGTCACAATCGTTACACAGGGGGAATTATATACAGGGATTACGCCACTTCACCACCCCTGTCAAACATACTTAACAAGGGGACGGATCCCGCTGGGGATGCCAATTATGTTACGGCCCTCTCGGGACGCAACGGGGTTCTCACTCTGATGTTGTTAGAGGAAGATATATGTATCCGTTCCCAAGCCAGTAGTGGCTATCAAGGGACGAGATCCGTGACGCAAGTAACTTAAAGGGAGTAGGGAAAGATAGTTAAGAACTTAATATTATAATTAACACCATCACCATTTAAATATATAGAAATAAAACGTACACAAGGGGGAGGGGTATTAACACTATGCAAGGGGATTATTCACTGTAGTCTTCTGCTGAAGACTCTGGTGCCACACCACTTTCGGTGCCGATTCCTTGGTGCTCTCTTCGTGGCCTTAAGACGTGTCCTCTGAGAACGCCGAGTCTACCCTGGCCACAGGTCAGCCACAACACAGGTCCACTGGGGGCACCGTCGTGGAGGCCGTCAACCACACGTCCAGCAGGTCTGCTGGCAGGTACTGAGCCAACAAGGCTGGTACGGCCACTCCACGAACGATAAAAGGGGTACGCCCTAGACAGGAGTCTCGTGGGATATCACCAATCACCCTCCTGTCCTCAATACCCCAGTGGATTATCGTCTCCAACCGTCGGTCCCGGGTAAATCCTTCCACTGCCACTCCACTGGCAGGCTTAACACACCACAGTGTTCTTCCGGGGGGACGACGTCACGACAGCTGCAGCAAACTTCACTGTATGGAGACTGGCTGCCTCGGGTAGACTGACTCCACCTTCAACACAGTGGTCCCAGGTCGGCTCTGTAAGCAGACACGTCATCAATAACAGGGACACTAAAACACCACACTTACAGCCTCAGATACTAACGCCTGACGTATCCAGTCCATAGATGGCGCTGTCGTCGGAGCACCACCTCACCAGAGGTCAGGAGCGGCGGTGTTGAGCGCTGAACCAGACTAGAAACTGGTCCTCGAGGCCAGTACACGCTGTCCTCACTAGGTGTCGTCGTTCGTTTGGCGGGAGTTTCGGGAGCCGACCCACAGATGGTGTGTTTGTCACTGCTCCAGGCTAGGACGCTGGATCCGGGTTCGTAACAGTGGTTGAGGTGATTGGCCTGCACGAGAGGCCCACTCTGTGGCACAGCGTGTAAAATTGGGATCATGTACACCTGCCAGCTGATGTAAGTGGGCAGGTAGAATTTCCTTCACAAGGTCGTCGGATGCTGATAAGGAGGACAGGAAGGCTGGAACAGCGATTTGCGTTGCTGTTCGAACTCCGAGGCCCCCAAGTCTTACGGGAAGAGAGGCTTGTTTCCACTGTAGGTCATCGAGAGAGAGGTTAAGGGCTTTTTCTAGCATTGATTTCAGTAACCGGTCATACTCACCTAGTTTTTGGCTACTGTAAGATGGTGAACACCTCAGAAAGTAGGTTAACCTGGGGAGGGACAGACATCTGGTGATGAGGTAGAGTGCATCATGAGCATCAATATCCTCAATCCTCCCATCCATCCTCTTAAGGTCGGCGATTTTCTTATCAAGGACCTCATCGATGGCTTTCAACCCCAGGGGAGCTCCTAGGAGTGTGCTGTCTTCAGGTTTAGTTTTATGGATATTTGGCAGAAGACCCTCTATTCTCTCTACGATGCCTTGGTTGGAACATATTATTTCACATTTAGAAGGGTTCAGGGTGAGGCCTAAAACTGCACCTTGCTCCTGGATTTTTCTGATGTCCTCCAGGAGGGAGTCTTGGGAACCAGCTAGGGTACCATCATCCAAGAACCAGATGTTAAGCTCGCTGGACAGGACCTCTGTGACTTGTTTGATGACTAAGCAGAAAAGGAGAGGAGCAAGGGGGTCACCCTGTTGGACGCCTTCTCGCGAGTCAATTTCATGTTCGCCAAAAAGTAGCTTAAGATCCATACTGTAGCATGAATGTACAAAAGGGTAGAGGGAAGGGAAATGACTATGAACCGCACGGAGTACAGCATCCCTCCGCACCAAATTGAAGGCATTTTTGAAATCTAGCTTGATAAGGGCCTTTTCGTCTGTGATGTTGGCGATGAAGGCTCGAGCTGCATGGGCTGCCGCCTCACACCCTTGTGGAATGCCAAACCCGAGCTGTTTTGGCTTCAGCATGTTGGCCGCTGCATCACTAACTGTTCTTGCAGCTGCCTTTGCGACGAGACGCCGGAGAGAATTGCCCACAGCTATTGGCCTGATCCCTCCATCCTTTTTCTTTAGAGCACAGAGAGATGCTCCAAAAAAGATAGGTCTTATGGACGCTGGTATGTTGCCAGCTAGACATGTGTTGGTGAATCTGGTTAGTTCCACCAAGAGGTTCTTTGCAATGTCACCCAGTGCAGGGTTGAGCATTTGCTTGAGGTGGTTGGGTTTTAGTCCTGTGAACCCACCTGCTGATCCTGTAGGGAAGGACATGGCTGCTTTATGGACCACAGATTCAGCCACCCAGAGAGGTTCTGCTCCGGTAGCCCCCACTTGTACAATGTCGTCCTCACGCGGAGCCCTGGGTGGGTGTTTCTCCCTTAGGGCTTGAGCTGTTGCGGCATCTCTGTCGGCAATTGAGTCCTCACTGGTGATGACTCGTATTGCGCCAATAGTGTTTCCTTCTTCTATTTTCTTGGTGACTGATGTTCTGATTTTGATGTCTCGGATATGCCACTGTTGCTCTTCCTGCCGTGGGTGTTTCTCGCGCGAATGGGAAGGCGCACCTGGTTGTCCTCCCTGGGAAAATCATTTATAGCTTTGATGACTGAGGCAGCTAAGGTTTTGTCTCTCCTTGCAGGGGTGGCTAGACATATGTTGCCAAACATTAGGAGGTTGTGCCATGCTTGGGTCGTTCCAGGAGAGTCGTTGACCTTTCTCAGGAGGGCAGATAATTTGGCTGCTGCATGGGGGCGGGCTGCTTTAGGGATGTGTTGCAAGGTTCTGGCCGATGTTGCTTTGATAGCTTCTAATAAATTTTCTGTGGGAATGAAGGTCTGGGAGGTGTTTTGCCTTACGGGCGGTGTGGGCTGTTGATTGGTGTTCTCCCTGGGAGGGCGCCCAGAACCCAAACACCTGGCTCCGTTGTGGTAATGAATGCGCACATTATCGTCACTCAACCGGATATAGCATACCCGGTCACACGTCTGACATCTACCTTGTCTACCCCTGTTTGATGGCTCATCTTGGCTTGGAGAAGCCTGGCTATCTGTTGGGAGCTGCGACATGGGCGGGCGCTGGGCTGGCGCTGGGCGGGCGCTGGGCGGGAAGGTGGACGGCGGGTGGAGACTGGAGGGTGGGCGGCGGTTGGAGGCTGGGGGGGTGATCAGCTGGCCGTGGCACTTACTACTCAGGTGAGTGGTAATACATATACCACCTCTATACAAAGTGTGGGTATACACCCACTACACAATATGTGGGTATACATTGGGTGGGTGGGTAGCGTAGACACACATGGGAGCCTCCCGGCTTCTATGGGCGGGTGGCAAGGTGGCCTCGTGGGTGGGGAGGCGACGTGGTGGGGTGGGTAGGAGGGGGAAGAGCAGGTACTTCCCGGCCTGGGCGCTGGG
>NW_025559601.1:0-31289 GCF_020424385.1 Procambarus clarkii
CCGGTCCTGTGCCAGGTAAGTCCACTACGGGCTCACCATAGCCCGTGCTACTTGCCCGCTCCTGTGCCAGGCAAGTCCACTACGGGCTCACCATAGCCCGTGCTACTGCCCGGTCCTGTGCCAGGTAAGTCCACTACGGGCTCACCATAGCCCGTGCTACTTGCCCCGGTCCTCTGCCAGGTAAGTCCACTACGGGCTCACCATAGCCCGTGCTACTTGCCCCGCTCCTGTGCCAAGTAAGTCCACTACGGGCTCACCATAGCCCGTGCTACTTGCCCCGCTCCTGTGCCAGGTAAGTCCACTACGGGCTCACCATAGCCCGTGCTACTTGCCCCGCTCCTGTGCCAGGCAAGTCCACTACGGGCTCACCATAGCCCGTGCTACTTTGGAACTTTTTGTGCCCAGTAGCCGACTCTTAAACAACAAACAGCAGAATTGGTCTTTGAGAATGTGAGGCGAGACCTTACGAAACGAAACGCTTCACTAGGCGTCAGACCAAATAAAAAAGTAAAAATGTACTTTTGAAGAGTTAATTTTTAATCTTCCTGCTTTAGTGAAGAAAAACATTAGGAATATCGAATGAGATTCGTGTCATTATCATAAATCTAAGACTTCGTCGTTTTGAACGAAATTATTATTATATATTTATATATATATATATATATATATATATATATATATATATATATATATATATATTTTATTTAGCGGTCGACGGGCCGCAAGCCCGAAACGCTTTGCGTAATAGTGGCTTTAGGCATTGTATGTACTAGCTCTACCTATAAGTCAACCAATATTTGTAAAAATTTATTGTATGTATGTACCTTACCTAAATAAAATTATTATTATTATTATTATAAGCCATGTAAATGGGCTCCAATTTACTCCCATGGTATTTAGTTGCTTACAAATTTAATGTTTAAATTAAATCCCTTGTGTAACCAGTTTATTGCGTAAGACTATTTAAATATAGAACAAAATTATGCTTTACGACATTTAAACACTAATTAAAGCGCACATTTTAAGTTGTCATAGTGTTGATCTGAAATGTTGGGGGCGTGTTTACAGCGGCAGCCTCCACGTGCTCACCTCTAGGGTGATGTTTATATATTTAGTCTGGTCTACTGTGTCACCCCGGCCAGCAGCACGTGTCACCCCGGCCAGCAGCACGTGTCACCCCGGCCAGCAGCACGTGTCACCCCGGCCAGCACCACGTGTCACCCCGGCCTGGCTACACCACCCGGCCAGCAGGACGTGTCACCCCGGCCTGGCCACACCATCCGGCCAGCAGCACGTGTCACCCCGGCCTGGCCACACCCCCCGGCCAGCAGCACGTGTCACCCTGGCCAGCAGCACGTGTCACCCCGGCCTGGCCACACCACCCGGCCAGCAGCACGTGTCACCCCGGCCAGCACCACGTGTCACCCCGGCCAGCACCACGTGTCACCCCGGCCAGCACCACGTGTCACCCCGGCCAGCACCACGTGTCACCCCGGCCATCAGCACGTGTCACCCCGGCCATCAGCACGTGTCACCCCGGCCAGCAGCACGTGTCACCCCGGCCAGCAGCACGTGTCACCCCGGCCAGCAGCACGTGTCACCCCGGCCAGCAGCACGTGTCACCCCGGCCAGCAGCACGTGTCACCGCGGCCAGCAGCACGTGTCACCCCGGCCAGCAGCACGTGTCACCCCGGCCAGCAGCACGCGTCACCCCGGCCAGCACCACGTGTCACCGCGGCCAGCAGCACGTGTCACCCCGGCCAGCACCACGTGTCACCCCGGCCAGCAGCACGTGTCACCCCGGCCAGCAGCACGTGTCACCCCAGCCAGCACCACGTGTCACCCCGGCCAGCACCACGTGTCACCCCGGCCAGCAGCACGTGTCACCCCGGCCTGGCCACACCACCCAGCCAGCACCACGTGTCACCCCGGCCAGCAGCACGTGTCACCCCGGCCAGCACCACGTGTCACCCCCGGCCAGCACCACGTGTCACCCCGGCCAGCACCACGTGCCACCCGGCCAGCAGCACGTGTCACCCCGGCCTGGCCACATCACCCGGCCAGCAGCACGTGTCTCCCCGGCACGCCAGCACGTGTCTCCCCGGCCTGGCCACACCACCCGGCCAGCAGCACGTGTCACCCCGGCCAGCAGCACGTGTCACCCCCGGCCAGCACCACGTGTCACCCCGGCCAGCAGCACGTGTCACCCCGGCCAGCACCACGTGTCACCCCGGCCAGCACCACGTGTCACCCCGGCCAGCACCACGTGTCACCCCGGCCAGCACCACGTGTCACCCCGGCCTGGCCACACCACCCAGCCAGCAGCACGTGTCACCCCGGCCTGCAGCACGTGTCACCCCGGCCAGCACCACGTGTCACCCCGGCCAGCAGCACGTGTCACCCCGGCCAGCACCACGTGTCACCCCGGCCAGCAGCTCGTGTCACCCCGGCCAGCAGCTCGTGTCACCCCGGCCAGCACCACGTGTCACCCCGGCCAGCACCACGTGTCACCCCGGCCAGCACCACGTGTCACCCCGGCCAGCACCACGTGTCACCCCGGTCAGCACCACGTGTCACCCCGGCCAGCACCACGTGTCACCCCGGCCAGCACCACGTGTCACCCCGGCCAGCACCACGTGTCACCCCGGCCAGCAGCCCACCCTCCCTGCCTGCCTGCCTGCCCATGGTGGGGATCCAGCCCACCCTCCCTGCCTGCCTGCCCATGGTGGGGATCCAGCCCACCCTCCCTCCCTGCCTGCCCATGGTGGGGATCCAGCCCACCCTCCCTCCCTGCCTGCCCATGGTGGGGATCCAGCCCACCCTCCCTGCCTGCCTGCCCATGGTGGGGATCCAGCTCACCCTCCCTGCCTGCCTGCCCATGGTGGGGATCCAGCTCACCCTCCCTCCCTGCCTGCCCATGGTGGGGATCCAGCCCACCCTCCCTCCCTGCCTGCCCATGGTGGGGATCCAGCCCACCCTCCCTCCCTGCCTGCCCATGGTGGGGATCCAGCTCACCCTCCCTGCCTGCCTGCCCATGGTGGGGATCCAGCCCACCCTCCTGCCTGCCTGCCCATGGTGGGGATCCAGCCCACCCTCCCTGCCTGCCTGCCCATGGTGGGGATCCAGCCCACCCTCCCTGCCTGCCTGCCCATGGTGGGATCCAGCTCACCCTCCCTCCCTGCCTGCCTATGGTGGGGATCCAGCCCACCCTCCCTGCCTGCCTGCCCATGGTGGGGATCCAGCTCACCCTCCCTGCCTGCCTGCCCATGGTGGGGATCCAGCCCACCCTCCCTCCCTGCCTGCCCATGGTGGGGATCCAGCCCACCCTCCCTGCCTGCCTGCCCATGGTGGGGATCCAGCTCACCCTCCCTCCCTGCCTGCCCATGGTGGGGATCCAGCTCACCCTCCCTCCCTGCCTGCCCATGGTGGGGATCCAGCCCACCCTCCCTCCCTGCCTGCCCATGGTGGGGATCAAGCCCACCCTCCCTCCCTGCCTGCCCATGGTGGGGATCCAGCCCACCCTCCCTGCCTGCCTGCCCATGATGGGGATCCAGCCCACCCTCCCTGCCTGCCTGCCCATGGTGGGGATCCAGCCCACCCTCCCTGCCTGCCTGCCCATGGTGGGGATCCAGCTCACCCTCCCTGCCTGCCCATGGTGGGGATCCAGCCCACCCTCCCTGCCTGCCTGCCTGCCTGCCCATGGTGGGGATCCAGCCCACCCTCCCTGCCTGCCTGCCCATGATGGGGATCCAGCTCACCCTCCCTGCCTGCCTGCCCATGGTGGGGATCCAGCCCTCCCTCCCTGCCTGCCCATGGTGGGGATCCAGCCCACCCTCCCTCCCTCCCTGCCCATGGTGGGGATCCAGCCCACCCTCCCTCCCTGCCTGCCCATGGTGGGGATCCAGCCCACCCTCCCTGCCTGCCTGCCCATGATGGGGACCCAGCCCACCCTCCCTCCCTGCCTGCCCATGATGGGGATCCAGCCCGCCCTCCCTGCCTGCCTGCCCATGATGGGGATCCAGCCCGCCCTCCCTGCCTGCCTGCCCATGGTGGAGATCCAGCCCACCCTCCCTGCCTGCCTGCCCATGATGGGGATCCAG
Source organism: Procambarus clarkii (assembly GCF_020424385.1). NCBI lineage: Eukaryota > Metazoa > Arthropoda > Malacostraca > Decapoda > Cambaridae > Procambarus > Procambarus clarkii. The sequence goes on from NW_025559601.1 coordinate 4,101, forward strand.
CCCACCCTCCCTGCCTGCCTGCCCATGGTGGGGATCCAGCCCGCCCTCCCTGCCTGCCTGCCCATGGTGGAGATCCAGCCCACCCTCCCTGCCTGCCTGCCCATGATGGGGATCCAGCCCACCCTCCCTGCCTGCCTGCCCATGGTGGGGATCCAGCCCACCCACCCTCCCTGCCTGCCCATGGTGGGATCCAGCCCACCCACCCTCCCTGCCTGCCCATGGTGGGGATCCTGCCCACCCTCCCTGCCTGCCTGCCCATGGTGGGGATCCTGCCCACCCTCCCTGCCTGCCTGCCCATGGTGGGGATCCAGCCCACCCTCCCTCCCTGCCTGCCCATGGTGGGGATCCAGCCCACCCTCCCTGCCTGCCTGCCCATGATGGGGACCCAGCCCACCCTCCCTGCCTGCCTGCCCATGGTGGGGATCCTGCCCACCCTCCCTGCCTGCCTGCCCATGGTGGGGTTCCAGCCCACCCACCCTCCCTGCCTGCCCATGGTGGGGATCCAGCCCACCCTCCCTGCCTGCCCATGGTGGGGATCCAGCCCACCCACCCTGCCTGCCTGCCCATGGTGGGGATCCAGCCCACCCTCCCTGCCTGCCTGCCCATGGTGGGATCCAGCCCACCCACCCTCCCTGCCTGCCCATGGTGGGGATCCTGCCCACCCTCCCTGCCTGCCTGCCCATGGTGGGGATCCTGCCCACCCTCCCTGCCTGCCTGCCCATGGTGGGGATCCTGCCCACCCTCCCTGCCTGCCTGCCCATGGTGGGGATCCTGCCCACCCATCCTCCCTGCCTGCCCATGGTGGGGATCCTGCCCACCCTCCCTGCCTGCCTGCCCATGGTGGGGATCCTGCCCACCCTCCCTGCCTGCCTGCCCATGGTGGGGATCCTGCCCACCCTCCCTGCCTGCCTGCCCATGGTGGGGATCCTGCCCACCCTCCCTGCCTGCCTGCCCATGGTGGGGATCCTGCCCACCCTCCCTGCCTGCCTGCCCATGGTGGGGATCCAGCCCACCCTCCCTGCCTGCCTGCCCATGGTGGGGATCCAGCCCACCCTCCCTCCCTGCCTGCCCATGGTGGGGATCCAGCCCACCCTCCCTCCCTCCCTGCCCATGGTGGGGATCCAGCCCACCCTCCCTCCCTGCCTGCCCATGGTGGGGATCCAGCCCACCCTCCCTGCCTGCCTGCCCATGATGGGGACCCAGCCCACCCTCCCTCCCTGCCTGCCCATGATGGGGATCCAGCCCGCCCTCCCTGCCTGCCTGCCCATGATGGGGATCCAGCCCGCCCTCCCTGCCTGCCTGCCCATGGTGGAGATCCAGCCCACCCTCCCTGCCTGCCTGCCCATGGTGGGGATCCAGCCCGCCCTCCCTGCCTGCCTGCCCATGGTGGAGATCCAGCCCACCCTCCCTGCCTGCCTGCCCATGATGGGGATCCAGCCCACCCTCCCTGCCTGCCTGCCCATGGTGGGGATCCAGCCCACCCACCCTCCCTGCCTGCCCATGGTGGGATCCAGCCCACCCACCCTCCCTGCCTGCCCATGGTGGGGATCCTGCCCACCCTCCCTGCCTGCCTGCCCATGGTGGGGATCCTGCCCACCCTCCCTGCCTGCCTGCCCATGGTGGGGATCCTGCCCACCCTCCCTGCCTGCCTGCCCATGGTGGGGATCCTGCCCACCCTCCCTGCCTGCCTGCCCATGGTGGGGATCCAGCTCACCCTCCCTGCCTGCCTGCCCATGGTGGGGATCCAGCCCACCCACCCCCCCTGCCTGCCCATGGTGGGGATCCAGCCCACCCTCCCTGCCTGCCCATGGTGGGGATCCAGCCCACCCTCCCTGCCTGCCTGCCCATGGTGGGGATCCAGCCCACCCTCCCTGCCTGCCCATGGTGGGGATCCAGCCCACCCTCCCTGCCTGCCTGCCCATGGTGGGGATCCAGCCCACCCTCCCTGCCTGCCTGCCCATGGTGGGGATCCAGCCCACCCTCCCTGCCTGCCTGCCCATGGTGGGGATCCTGCCCACCCTCCCTGCCTGCCTGCCCATGGTGGGGATCCTGCCCACCCTCCCTGCCTGCCTGCCCATGGTGGGGATCCAGCTCACCCTCCCTGCCTGCCTGCCCATGGTGGGGATCCAGCCCACCCTCCCTGCCTGCCTGCCCATGGTGGGGATCCAGCCCGCCCTCCCTGCCTGCCCATGGTGGGGATCCAGCTCACCCTCCCTGCCCACGGTGGGGATCCAGCCCACCCTCCCTGCCTGCCCATGGTGGGGATCCAGCCCACCCTCCCTGCCTGCCTGCCCATGGTGGGGATCCAGCCCACCCTCCCTGCCTGCCCATGGTGGGGATCCAGCTCACCCTCCCTCCCTGCCTGCCCATGGTGGGGATCCAGCCCACCCACCCTCCCTGCCTGCCCATGGTGGGGATCCAGCCCACCCTCCCTGCCTGCCTGCCCATGGTGGGGATCCAGCCCACCCTCCCTGCCTGCCCATGGTGGGGATCCAGCCCACCCTCCCTGCCTGCCCATGGTGGGGATCCAGCCCACCCTCCCTGCCCACGGTGGGGATCCAGCCCACCCTCCCTGCCCACGGTGGGGATCCAGCCCACCCTCCCTGCCCACGGTGGGGATCCAGCCCAAGGCGTGTGCCCCACCACTTACCCATGTGACTCATGATAAAATGTATTATTCAATTCACATTAAATATCTTTATTCATAAATGGATGTACCTGAGTTAGTGTTATCTTGAGGTTATCTTGAGATGATTTCGGGGCTTTAGTGTCCCCGGGGCCCGGTCCTCGACCAGGCCTCCACCCCCAGGAAGCAGCCCGTGACAACTGACTAACTCCCAGGTACCCATTTTACTGCTAGGTAACAGGGGCATTGCCGGCGCCCGGGATCGAACCCGGGACCACAGGATCACAAGTCCAGCGTGCTGTCCGCTCGGCCTAGTACATTACTCCGAGGAGTCATGACATAACATGTAATCATCATAATTACACACAATATGATCCAAATTCAGAAGCTTTATTCATCAGTAATCATCACACACACACAAATGAGCCACAGAGATATTAGAAAGAACTTTAGTGTCAGAGTGGTTGACAAATGGAATGCATTAGGAAGTGATGTGGTGGAGGCTGACTCCATACACAGTTTCAAGTGTAGATATGATAGAGCCCGATAGGCTCAGGAACCTGTACACCTGTTGATTGACGGTTGAAAGGCGGGACCAAAGAGCCAGAGCTCAACCCCCGCAAACACAACTAGGTGAGTACAACTAGGCGAGTACACACACACACACACACACACACACACCAGCAAGGTGAGGACAACGTGTTAAGACACTCACCAGTAACATGCACAACATCATTGAGAACATTGAACTTAAGAGCCATCATTGAGATTGAACATCATTGAGAACATTGACTTAAGAGCCTCAGGTGTGGATGGACCTCACTCTATAAGGTCGTCTAGGAGCTGATAGATGAACTATGCCTATCAAAAGGGGCCCCTGAAAGCTGAGTAGACAGCGCTCGGGATTCGTAGTCCTCAGGTTCAGAGTTCTATCCAGGGAGGCGGCGGAAACGAATAGGCATTGTTTATTTCACCCTGATGAAACTGTTCACCTACCAGTAAATAGGTACCTGGGTGTTAGTCAGCTGTCACGGGCTGCTTCCTGGGGGTGGAAGCCTGGTCGAGGACCGGGCCGCGGGGACACTAAACCCCGAAATCATCTCAAGATAACCTCAAGATACAATTGAAACGTCTTTTCAGAAACTCTCTGGACCAAGAGATAACCCCCCCCCCGCACTGGATTGGAAATATGCAAATGTCACCCCAATATAAAAAAAAGGGGCAGAGAAAAGTACCGGGCGATCAGGTACTTAACATAATAGTTTCCCTTGAAAAGCTTCATAGAAAACACCGACCTTACCTAACCTACTTAGTATGTTAAAATAAGCATCTTATAGCTTCGTAATTACAATTGTTACTTAACCTATTATAGGTATAGGTTAGGTAATAATTGTAATTACAAAGCAATAAGATGCTTATCTTAACATACTAAGTAGGTTAGGTAAGGTCGGTGTTTTCTATGAAGCTTTTCAAGGGAAACTATTATGTTAAGTATGTCACCTATGCACATATTTAATAAGTCAATATTGACTTATTAAATTTGCGAGAACGGGTTGAAAAAAGGGCAGAGAAAAGTACCGGCCGATCAGGTTGACATCACACATCTACAAGCTCCTGGGGGCGACTCCTCAGGGAGGGAACCATTCACCATATCTCAGTGAACACTCTTGTACAGCCGACACAACCTGGCTGTGTTATAACCAGATCTGCCTTACACACCTGCTCACATATGTGGCAACGGGTCATCTCCTCATCATCTCAAGATAACCTCAAGATAACGGGTCACCAGCTCCTCGGACAAAGGCCTTCCCGTTGATGTAGTATACATGCATTTTGCTGAAGCCATTAATAAGATGCCACATGAAAGACTGGTAAGGAAGTTACAAGCGCATGGAGTAAATGGTAAAATACTAGAATTGATGGAAAAAAATTGTATTATATAGAAAGGATTCTGACTGGAGAAACGTGGCGAGTGGGGTACCACAGGGGTCCATTTTGCAACACGTTCTCGCAAATTCGTATAGTCAATATTGACTTATTAACTAAGTGCATAGGTGATATACTAAACATAATACCCTTAAAAAGCTTCATAGAAAACACCGACCTTACCTAACCTTGTTAGTATGTTAAGATAAGCATCTTATTGCTTCGTAATTACAATTATTACTTAACCTATACCTATAATAGGTTAAGTAACAATTGTAATTACGAAGCTCTAAGATGCTTATCTTAAGATACTAACAAGGTTAGGTAAGGTCGGTGTTTTCTATGAAGCTTTTTAAGGGTATCTATTATGTTTAGTATGTCACCTATGCACATATTTAATAAGTCAATATTGACTTTACGAATTTGCGAGAACGGGTTGCCATTTTGGGACCATCTTGTGGTCCCAAAATGGTCAACATTTTCGGAACATTTTGTCATACATCAACGACATAACATTATTACAAATCACATCATTAAATTGCAAATGACAGTAAAATTTATGGAAAAAATGGGAAGTGTAAATGATATTGAAGCCTGGGTTTTTAATATCGACAAATGTAAGACCTTGCAAGTGGGGCGTAGCAACCCACTCCACTGCCCCCACATTAATAACACTCCATTACAGCAGAATAATGATGAAAACGATTGATGATGATGATGAATCTTCATGGAGATTCATGAAGGTTTCATGACCTTAGTCATGATCCACCATTCACGGAAATTTACACAACAGGTAGGAGCAGCAGCAGAAAAAAAACTAAGAAAAATTAACCTTTGCTTAAGAAAAAAGGTAGTTATTCAACTAATATAAAACACTGGTGCAGCCGCACTGGAGTGCTGTATCCAGGCACGGAGACCTCATCTTGATAAAGACACAGCCACGATGCTAAAATTATGAGAAGGATTAAAACAGAAGAGGACTGTTTGAGGCTTCAAGAAGACCTAGACAAGCTGAAGGAATGGTCGAACAAATGGTTGTTAGAGTTTAACCCAACCAAATGTAATATAATGAAGATAGGTGTAGGGAGCAGGAGGCCAGATACAAGGTATCATCTGGGAGAGGAAATTCTTCAGGAGTCAGAGAAGGAAAAAGACTTGGGGGTTGATATCACGCCAGACCTGTCTCCTGCAGCACATATCAAGCGGATAACATCAGCGGCATATGCCAGGTTGGCCAACATACGAACGGCATTCAGAAACTTGTGTAAAGAATCATTCAGAACTTTGTATACCACATATGTCAGGCCAATCCTGGAGTATGCAGCCCCAGCATGGAGTCCATATCTAGTCAAGGATAAGACTAAACTGGAAAAGGTTCAAAGGTTTGCCACCAGACTAGTACCCGAGCTGAGAGGTATGAGCTACGAGGAGAGACTACGGGAATTAAACCTCACTTCGCTGGAAGACAAGAGTTAGGGGGGACATGATCACCACATTCAAGATTCTGAAGGGGATTGATAGGGTAGATAAAGACAGTCTATTTAACACAAGGGGAACACGCACAAGGGGACACAGGTGGAAACTGAGTGCCCAAATGAGCCACAGAGATATTAGAAAGAACTTTTTTAGTGTCAGAGTGGTTGACAAATGGAATGCATTAGGAAGTGATGTGGTGGAGGCTGACTCCATACACAGTTTCAAGTGTAGATATGACAGAGCCCGATAGGCTCATGAATCTGTACACCTGTTGATTGACGGTTGAGAGGCGGGACCAAAGAGCCAGAGCTCAACCCCCGCAAACACAACTAGGTGAGTACAACTAGGTGAGTACAGCCGCTCTGGAGAACGTGCAACACCGAGCAACAAAAGTTAATCCAGAACCATGTCAACTCCCATACCAGGACAGGTTGAGGGCCTCGGGGCTAACAACACTACACACCAGGCAGGTAGGGGCCTCGTAGCCTGGTGGATAGCGCGCAGGACTCGTAATTCTGTGGCGCGGGTTCGATTCCCGCACGAGGCAGAAACAAATGGGCAAAGTTTCTTTCACCCTGAATGCCCCTGTTACCTAGCAGTAAATAGGTACCTGGGTGTTAGTCAGCTGTCACGGGCTGCTTCCTGGGGGTGGAGACCTGGTCTAGGACCGGGCCGCGGGGACACTAAAGCCCCGAAATCATCTCAAGATAACCTCAAGATAGCAGTTTCAAGTTCAACATCCTCCCAGCGACCATAAGAAATATTGCCGGAACAACCGTGGACATCTTCAAGAGAAAACTAGATTGTTTAGTCCAAGTTCTTGACCAACCGGGCTGTGGTGGGTATGTGGGCCTGCGGGCCGCACCAAGCAACAGCCTGGTGGACCAAACTCTCACAAGTACAAGTCTTGTACTCCCCAAGTCTTGTACTTGGGGAGTACAAGAACTCCCAGAACCCCATCAACCAGGTCAGTGTGGGGTCCCCGGCTCGCCTCCACGCCATCTCTTCACCTCAAATGGTGAGTGGGCAAATGTATACTTAGTCGGTTTCATGTGTAAAATAGTTTATCACTTATTTTCCTTATTTGTCAATATATATATATATATATATATATATATATATATATATATTATGTCGTACCTAATAGCCAGAACGCACTTCTCAGCCTACTATGCAAGGCCCAATTTGCCTAGTAAGCCAAGTTTTCATGAATTAATTGCTTTTCGACTACCTAACCTAACCTAACTTTTTCGGCTACCTAACCTAACCTATAAAGATAGGTTAGGTTAGGTAGGGTTGGTTAGGTTCGGTCCTATATCTACGTTAATTTTAACTCCAATAAAAAAATTGACTTCATACATAAGAAATGGGTAGCTTTATCATTTCATAAGAAAAAAATTAGAGAAAATATATTAATTCAGGGAAAACTTGGCTTATTAGGCAAATCGGGCCTTGCATAGTAGGCTGAGAAGTGCGTTCTGGCTACTAGGTACGACATAATATATATATATATATATATATATATATATATATATATATATATATATATATATATATATATATATATATATATATATATATATATATATATATATATATTATAATGAGAATTTCAGTTGACTTTCACATTAGTCACATTGCCTACCTGCCCGAAACGCTGCGCGTACTAGTGGCTTTACAAGATTGTAATTACCATATCATGTATCCTCACAATCCCAATGTACCTTCTTGTATATATATACAAAAAATGTATGTTGCATTTAACCTACATAAGTTTCTCTAAACCAATTGTAAGCTAGAAGATGTTTATGGCTGTAGACCTGTTCTGTCAGGTCACAATGGTGTGTAAGTCATTTACAATTAAAGTTACGTTAATCACACATGTTGTCTGTGTACGTCTCGTGACGGTAACCAACCCGTCCTCTTAACACGTGACGGTAACAACCCGTCCTCTCAACCATCACGTGACGGTAACAACCCGTCCTCTCAACCAACACGTGACGGTAACAACCGGTCCTCTCAACCATCACGTCACAGTAACAACCCGTCCTCTCAACCATCACGTGACGGTAACAACCCGTCCTCTCAACCATCACGTGACGGTAACAACCCGTCCTCTCAACCATCACGTGACGGTAACAACCCGTCCTCTCAACCATCACGTGACGGTAACAACCCGTCCTCTCAACCATCACGTGACGGTAACAACCCGTCCTCTCAACCAACACGTGACAGTAACAACCCGTCCTCTCAACCAACACGTCACAGTAACAACCCGTCCTCTCAACCATCACGTGACGGTAACAACCCGTCCTCTCAACCAACACGTGACGGTAACAACCCGTCCTCTCAACCATCACGTGACAGTAACAACCCGTCCTCTCAACCATCACGTGACGGTAACAACCCGTCCTCTCAACCAACACGTCACGGTAACAACCCGTCCTCTCAACCAACACGTGACGGTAACAACCCGTCCTCTCAACCATCACGTGACGGTAACAACCCGTCCTCTCAACCAACACGTCACGGTAACAACCCGTCCTCTCAACCAACACGTCACGGTAACAACCCGTCCTCTCAACCAACACGTCACGGTAACAACCCGTCCTCTCAACCAACACGTGACGGTAAACAACCCCTCCTCTCAACCAACACGTCACGGTAACAACCCGTCCTCTCAACCATCACGTGACGGTAACAACCCGTCCTCTCAACCAACACGTGACGGTAACAACCCGTCCTCTCAACCAACACGTGACGGTAACAACCCGTCCTCTCAACCATCACGTCACGGTAACAACCCGTCCTCTCAACCAACACGTCACGGTAACAACCCGTCCTCTCAACCAACACGTGACGGTAACCAACCCGTCCTCTCAACCATCACGTCACAGTAACAACCCGTCCTCTCAACCAACACGTGACGGTAACCAACCTGTCCTCTCAACCATCACGTCACAGTAACAACCCGTCCTCTCAACCAACACGTGACGGTAACAACCCGTCCTCTCAACCAACACGTGACGGTAACAACCCGTCCTCTCAACCAACACGTCACGGTAACAACCCGTCCTCTCAACCAACACGTGACAGTAACAACCCGTCCTCTCAACCAACACGTCACGGTAACAACCCGTCCTCTCAACCAACACGTGACGGTAACCAACCCGTCCTCTCAACCAACACGTCACAGTAACAACCCGTCCTCTCAACCAACACGTGACGGTAACAACCCGTCCTCTCAACCATCACGTGACGGTAACAACCCGTCCTCTCAACCATCACGTGACGGTAACAACCCGTCCTCTCAACCAACACGTGACAGTAACAACCCGTCCTCTCAACCAACACGTGACAGTAACAACCCGTCCTCTCAACCATCACGTGACGGTAACAACCCGTCCTCTCAACCAACACGTGACGGTAACAACCCGTCCTCTCAACCAACACGTCACAGTAACAACCCGTCCTCTCAACCATCACGTGACGGTAACAACCCGTCCTCTCAACCAACACGTCACGGTAACAACCTGTCCTCTCAACCATCACGTGACGGTAACAACCCGTCCTCTCAACCATCACGTGACGGTAACAACCCGTCCTCTCAACCAACACGTCACGGTAACAACCCGTCCTCTCAACCAACACGTGACGGTAACAACCCGTCCTCTCAACCAACACGTCACGGTAACAACCCGTCCTCTCAACCAACACGTGACGGTAACCAACCCATCCTCTCAACCAACACGTCACGGTAACAACCCGTCCTCTCAACCATCACGTGACGGTAACAACCCGTCCTCTCAACCAACACGTGACGGTAACAACCCGTCCTCTCAACCAACACGTGACGGTAACAACCCGTCCTCTCAACCATCACGTCACGGTAACAACCCGTCCTCTCAACCAACACGTCACGGTAACAACCCGTCCTCTCAACCATCACGTGACGGTAACAACCCGTCCTCTCAACCATCACGTCACAGTAACAACCCGTCCTCTCAACCAACACGTGACGGTAACCAACCTGTCCTCTCAACCATCACGTCACAGTAACAACCCGTCCTCTCAACCAACACGTGACGGTAACAACCCGTCCTCTCAACCAACACGTGACGGTAACAACCCGTCCTCTCAACCAACACGTGACGGTAACAACCCGTCCTCTCAACCAACACGTGACAGTAACAACCCGTCCTCTCAACCAACACGTCACGGTAACAACCCGTCCTCTCAACCAACACGTGACGGTAACCAACCCGTCCTCTCAACCAACACGTCACAGTAACAACCCGTCCTCTCAACCAACACGTGACGGTAACCAACCCGTCCTCTCAACCAACACGTGACAGTAACAACCCGTCCTCTCAACCAACACGTGACAGTAACAACCCGTCCTCTCAACCATCACGTGACGGTAACAACCCGTCCTCTCAACCAACCCGTCCTCTCAACCAACACGTGACGGTAACAACCCGTCCTCTCAACCAACACGTGACGGTAACAACCCGTCCTCTCAACCAACACGTGACAGTAACAACCCGTCCTCTCAACCATCACGTGACCGTAACAACCCGTCCTCTCAACCAACACGTGACAGTAACAACCCGTCCTCTCAACCATCACGTGACAGTAACAACCCGTCCTCTCAACCAACACGTGACAGTAACAACCCGTCCTCTCAACCAACACGTCACGGTAACAACCCGTCCTCTCAACCAACACGTGACGGTAACCAACCCGTCCTCTCAACCAACACGTGACAGTAACAACCCGTCCTCTCAACCAACACGTGACGGTAACCAACCCGTCCTCTCAACCAACACGTGACGGTAACCAACCCGTCCTCTCAACCAACACGTGACAGTAACAACCCGTCCTCTCAACCATCACGTGACAGTAACAACCCGTCCTCTCAACCAACACGTGACGGTAACAACCCGTCCTCTCAACCAACACGTGACGGTAACAACCCGTCCTCTCAACCAACACGTCACGGTAACAACCCGTCCTCTCAACCAACACGTCACAGTAACAACCCGTCCTCTCAACCATCACGTGACGGTAACAACCCGTCCTCTCAACCAACACGTGACGGTAACAACCCGTCCTCTCAACCATCACGTCACAGTAACAACCCGTCCTCTCAACCATCACGTGACGGTAACAACCCGTCCTCTCAACCAACACGTGACGGTAACAACCCGTCCTCTCAACCATCACGTGACGGTAACAACCCGTCCTCTCAACCATCACGTGACGGTAACAACCCGTCCTCTCAACCATCACGTGACGGTAACAACCCGTCCTCTCAACCATCACGTGACGGTAACAACCCGTCCTCTCAACCAACACGTGACGGTAACAACCCGTCCTCTCAACCATCACGTGACGGTAACAACCCGTCCTCTCAACCATCACGTGACGGTAACAACCCGTCCTCTCAACCATCACGTGACGGTAACAACCCGTCCTCTCAACCAACACATGACGGTAACAACCCGTCCTCTCAACCAACACGTCACGGTAACAACCCGTCCTCTCAACCAACACGTCACGGTAACAACCCGTCCTCTCAACCAACACGTGACGGTAACCAACCCGTCCTCTCAACCAACACGTCACAGTAACAACCCGTCCTCTCAACCAACACGTGACGGTAAGAACCCGTCCTCTCAACCAACACGTCACAGTAACAACCCGTCCACTCAACCATCACGTGACGGTAACAACCCGTCCTCTCAACCAACACGTGACGGTAACAACCCGTCCTCTCAACCATCACGTCACAGTAACAACCCGTCCTCTCAACCAACACGTGACAGTAACAACCCGTCCTCTCAACCATCACGTCACAGTAACAACCCGTCCTCTCAACCATCACGTGACAGTAACAACCCGTCCTCTCAACCAACACGTGACGGTAACAACCCGTCCTCTCAACCAACACGTGACAGCAACAACCCGTCCTCTCAACCAACACGTCACAGTAACAACCCGTCCTCTCAACCATCACGTGACGGTAACAACCCGTCCTCTCAACCAACACGTGACGGTAACAACCCGTCCTCTCAACCAACACGTGACAGTAACAACCCGTCCTCTCAACCAACACGTGACAGTAACAACCCGTCCTCTCAACCAACACGTGACAGTAACAACCCGTCCTCTCAACCATCACGTGACAGTAACAACCCGTCCTCTCAACCAACACGTGACAGTAACAACCCGTCCTCTCAACCAACACGTGACGGTAACAACCCGTCCTCTCAACCAACACGTCACAGTAACAACCCGTCCTCTCAACCATCACGTGACAGTAACAACCCGTCCTCTCAACCAACACGTGACAGTAACAACCCGTCCTCTCAACCAACACGTGACGGTAACAACCCGTCCTCTCAACCAACACGTCACAGTAACAACCCGTCCTCTCAACCAACACGTGACAGTAACAACCCGTCCTCTCAACCAACACGTGACAGTAACAACCCGTCCTCTCAACCAACACGTGACGGTAACAACCCGTCCTCTCAACCAACACGTGACGGTAACAACCCGTCCTCTCAACCAACACGTCACAGTAACAACCCGTCCTCTCAACCAACACGTGACGGTAACAACCCGTCCTCTCAACCAACACGTGACGGTAACAACCCGTCCTCTCAACCATCACGTGACGGTAACAACCCGTCCTCTCAACCAACACGTGACAGTAACAACCCGTCCTCTCAACCATCACGTGACGGTAACAACCCGTCCTCTCAACCATCACGTGACGGTAACAACCCGTCCTCTCAACCAACACGTGACAGTAACAACCCGTCCTCTCAACCAACACGTGACGGTAACAACCCGTCCTCTCAACCAACACGTGACAGTAACAACCCGTCCTCTCAACCATCACGTGACAGTAACAACCCGTCCTCTCAACCAACACGTGACAGTAACAACCCGTCCTCTCAACCATCACGTGACAGTAACAACCCGTCCTCTCAACCATCACGTGACGGTAACAACCCGTCCTCTCAACCATCACGTGACAGTAACAACCCGTCCTCTCAACCAACACGTGACAGTAACAACCCGTCCTCTCAACCATCACGTGACAGTAACAACCCGTCCTCTCAACCATCACGTCACAGTAACAACCCGTCCTCTCAACCAACACGTGACAGTAACAACCCGTCCTCTCAACCAACACGTGACAGTAACAACCCGTCCTCTCAACCAACACGTGACGGTAACAACCCGTCCTCTCAACCATCACGTCACAGTAACAACCCGTCCTCTCAACCAACACGTGACGGTAACAACCCGTCCTCTCAACCAACACGTGACAGTAACAACCCGTCCTCTCAACCATCACGTGACGGTAACAACCCGTCCTCTCAACCATCACGTGACGGTAACAACCCGTCCTCTCAACCAACACGTGACGGTAACCAACGTACTGTCAAAAGTAGCGGCTCACCCAAGTTCCGTTTTCTATGGACAGGTTGGTTAGGTTAGGTGGGTGGCTTATCTTCAACTTCCTAACAGACTGCAGAGTGTAATAGTCAACACTGTCAAATCCGGATCATCTACTGTGAAAAGCTCAGTCCCCCCGGTCGGCCGAGTGGACAGCACGCTGGACTTGTGATCCTGTGGTCCCGGGGTCGATCCCGGGCGCCGGCAAGAAACAATGGGCAAAGTTTCTTTCACCCTATGCCCCTGTTACCTAGCAGTAAAAGATACCTGGGTGTTAGTCAGCTGTCACGGGCTGCTTCCTGGGGGTGGAGGCCTGGTCGAGGACCGGGCCGCGGAAAAAAAAAAAAAAACGCCCCGAAATCAAGATAGCCTTAAGATAACCCCCCCAAGGTACCACCGTACTTGCTCCAGTACTTTCATCCTAATATCAGACAAAGATACAAACTACAGTACTGTATCATTATTTACAGATGTCACTAACATTTTTATGCAATAAGATAAACCAGGCTGTTGCTTGGCCGCTCCAAGCAACAGCCTGGTGGACCAAACTCTCACAAGTCGAGCCTGGCCTCGGGCCGGGCTTGGGGAGTAGAAGAACTCCCAGAACCCCATCAACCAGGTATCAACCAGGTAAGGCAAGAGAGGGGACACGGCAAGCCTCCAATCGTGTCTTTCAAGCGGCCACAGATAATGTGATTTTTAATGAAAAAGTTCCAGGTCCTGCGTTATGGGAAAAACGAAAATGTAAAAACGGAAACCATTATATAAAACGGAATCAAATCACACGATAGAACGATAAAGCAATGTAAAGGATCTAAGAGTAATCGTGTCGAAGACCTTACCTTAACAGAACACACAGTAGCTGTCACGACAGGAAGGAAAGTGAGTTTTTTTTTTTTTTTTTTTGAGATATATACAAGAGTTGTTACATTCTTGTACAGCCACTAGTACGCGTAGCGTTTCGGGCAAGTCCTTAATCCTATGGTCCCTGGAATACGATCCCCTGACGCGAAGAATCGTTTTTTCATCCAAGTACACATTTTACTGTTGCGTTAAACAGAGGCTACAGTTAAGGAATTGCGCCCAGTAAATCTTCCCCGGCCAGGATACGAACCCATGACATAGCGCTCGCGGAACGCCAGGCGAGTGTCTTACCACTACACCACGGAGACTGCCTGGTTGTATAACTAGGACCTTCCAAACAAAGGATGCCATACCAATGATGATACTTTTCAAGATACTGGTGCTCTCTAGGGTGGAATATTGTTGCTCACTAACAGCCCCATTCAGAGCCGGAGAAATTGCTAACTTGGAGAGTTTGCAAAGATCCTTTACGGCTAGAATCCACTCTAAGTCATCTTAATTATTGGGACCGATTAAGATGTTAAAATCTATATTATCTAGAGTGCAGGCGAGAGATATATAATAATATACACGTGGAAGATGATATAAGAACTGGTGCCAAAGCTGAACACATAGATTACATCACAAACCAGTAAGCATGAGATGATGTGCACCCTTGATGATGGCTCATGACTCCTCAACACACACTCGCTACATGTACCTTGAGGTTACCTTGAGGTGCTTCCGGGGCTTAGCGTCCCCGCGGCCCGGTCGTCGAGCAGGCCTCCTGGTTGCCGGACTGATCAACCAGGCTGTTGGACGCGGCTGCTCGCAGCCTGACGTACGAGTCACAGCCTGGTTGATCAGGTATCCTTTGGAGGTGCTTATCCAAAGGATAAGGATCCTTATGATGTAAGGATCATAACTGGCCGACCTCTCAGTGTTCATGAGAGAACTCGACAAACGCCCCCAAAGGATACCAGATCAACCCGGGCTGTGATTAATACGTCAGGCTGCGAGCAGCCGCGTCCAACAGCCTGGTTAACCGTACGACCAACCTAGAGGCCAGGTCGGAGAGACCAGGCCTCCAGGTTGGTCGTATGGTCAGGCTTGGACCAGCCTGGAGGTTGGTTCTAGCCTCCCTCCAAGCAGAGGGATGTGACGCCCGTAACAAAGTCATTCCCATGCGACAGCATCATCAGGCTAACGCGAGGCGGCGGTGGCGCCCCCACCACGGCGCCACACGCTGACGCCACCACCTAACCATCACCACGGCGCCACAGGGGGGTGGGGGGGGGTGTGAACCACCTGTTGTATCTCTCGTGCGCGCGGGCGCGCTCTTACCTGGCTGTGTTTACAGCGACTGTCATCCAAGTGATGGGTCCAGAGTTTGAGTATTGGTCGTCTGGTATACTGACCACCTCCCTTTCTTAACTCATTACATTACTCATTAATATTACTCATTACTCTCCGCCCCAACACTGACACTAGATTTCCCTGCCTCCCTCAGAATCTATTTTCAGATTTTATCCGAAATCTGATAAATTTCGGATAAAGGGAGGCGATTCTACCACCTCCCGTTCTCATCGCACCTTTGCTAACAGGTGGGATCTACCTATTGCCACCCTTATCTTGAGGTTATCTTGAGATGATTTCGGGGCTTTAGTGTCCCCGCGGCTCGGTCCTCGACCAGGCCTCCACCCCCAGGAAGCAGCCCTTGACAGCTGGCTAACTCCCAGGTACTTATTTACTGCTAGGTAACAGGGGCATTCAGGGTGAAAGAAACTTTGCCCATTTGTTTCTGCCTCGTGCGGGAATCGAACCCGCGCCACAGAATTACGAGTCCTGCGCGCTATCCACCAGGCTACGAGGCCCTTGTAGCTTAATCTAAAAACAGCAACATATATCACTACTGATATTATATTTAATTGAATCTAGTCTATAGACTAATGTGACACCCTTTTCCACTACCGCCCATCAACCGCTTGATGTGGGTGGGGGGGGGGGGGGGGCGGGGGTCGAGGGGCGGGGGAGGGGCGGGGGAGGGGCGGGGGGGGGGCGAGGTGGTGGCTCCGGAGGTGTGGTAGCGGGGGGGGGGGGATGATTTCAAGGCGGCAGCGGCGACCAAGACTTAAGACTTTTGCTGAAAGTTGGGGGTCACCGCCCGTCATGACCCCCCGCGACCCCTGCACCTCGGGCTGTTGCGCCAGTTACTCTCACGGCGCTCGCCAGTCACACTCACGGCGCTCACCAGTTACTCTCACAGTGCTCACCAGTTACTCTCACAGTGCTCAACAGTTACTCTCACAGTGCTCACCAGTTACTCTCACAGTGCTCACCAGTTACTCTCACAGTGCTCACCAGTTACTCTCACAGTGCTCACCAGTTACTCTCACAGTGCTCACCAGTTACTCTCACAGTGCTCACCAGTTACTCTCATGAGTGACGAGTCATTGACCGTATATATACCCGGGTTTAACCATTACTTGTCAGGGATCATTCCCTCACGAATTTGTATTCATTTAGGTATAGAGTTTCAGAGAGTAAAGTGTTTAAGTTACATCTCACCCTGACAATGACTAGCCCGACCCATGGACCCTTAACCTGACGTGACCACCCACAACACGACAATGTAAACACACAACGGAAGACAGTACTCACCAACAATGTAAACACAACGGAAGACAGTACTCACCAACAATGTAAACACACAACCGAAGACAGTACTCACCAACAATGTAAACACAACGGAAGACAGTACTCACCAACAATGTAAACACACAACGTAAGACAGTACTCACCAACAATGTAAACACAACGGAAGACAGTACTCGCCAACAATGTAAACAACGTAAGACAGTACTCACCAACAATGTAAACACAACGTAAGACAGTACTCACCAACAATGTAAACACAACGTAAGACAGTACTCACCAACAATGTAAACACAACGTAAGACAGTACTCACCAACAATGTAAACACAACGGAAGACAGTACTCACCAACAATGTAAACACAACGGAAGACAGTACTCACCAACAATGTAAACACAACGGAAGACAGTACTCACCAACAATGTAAACACAACGTAAGACAGTACTCACCAACAATGTAAACACAACGTAAGACAGTACTCACCAACAATGTAAACACACAACCGAAGACAGTACTCACCAACAATGTAAACACAACGTAAGACAGTACTCACCAACAATGTAAACACAACGTAAGACAGTACTCACCAACAATGTAAACACAACGTAAGACAGTACTCACCAACAATGTAAACACAACGTAAGACAGTACTCACCAACAATGTAAACACAACGTAAGACAGTACTCACCAACAATGTAAACACAACGTAAGACAGTACTCACCAACAATGTAAACACAACCGAAGACAGTACTCACCAACAATGTAAACACACAACGGAAGACAGTACTCACCAACAATGTAAACACAACGTAAGACAGTACTCACCAACAATGCAGTTGTCAGACACGGCTCTATTCTTGGTGGTGGCGCGAGCAGCCGAGGGCTTAGCGGGCTGGAGCTCCACCTTGCGATGGCGGGACACCCTGAAGGCACTACTGCCGCCGCCTCGCACTGCCGCCGACGCCTGAGGCATCTCCCCGTCGGCGTACTCCTCGTCGTAGTCGTCGTCGTAGTCCTCAAAGTCTAACTCGAGGTCGTCGGCGGAGTACGACCTGGGTTTGCCATCAGGGGACCAATTATCCCCCGGGTCATCCTCGACTGCGTCTCCGAGAGACTGAGTCTTAGCTCTCGAGGAAGAAGGTTCTAAATTGACACATATGAAGGAACCGACGGACTCCTCGCCAGCACTTTTCGCCACCACAGAGTGTCGGGGCGGCCGCTGTGACTGGCGGGCGGCCGAGTACTCTCCACTTTGTTCCTGGAACACACACTGATCACTGGCAACACTGAAGTCTACACCGTCGGGAGTGAGCACATCACCGGACACTGACGCTACACTGTCATCACTGGGCACCACCACTGCCTCACTCACAACACCGGGCACATGTGGGCTGGGAGCAGGCGGCGGCGTGGGGAGGTGTGTAGGCTCCTGCTGACTCTCCCTCACCACTCTCGTGTGTGTTGAGTCTACCTGAGTGGGGGCAGGATGGAGGGGGGGAGCAGCCTCGGGCGTGCCCCCTCCCTGTGCCTCCCACCCCACCCACGTTCTCTCTTCCTCCTCGCCACGCTCCGTTTTCTTTAAACATTCTATGCTAGTTCCCGCTCTTAGTACTGGTGGCGTTTTCTTTGACAAGTCGTCGATGATACTCGATGTTGAATTGATTGATTCTGCGACAGTTTGAGGTTTGGACGAGGCTGTTGATGACTCGCTGGAGCTGTACTGACCGGACATAATGGCATCAATAGGCAGTTCGAGGGCCTCTGTGAAAATGGGGGTTGTGGCAGCATCGTGCACGCCGTTGGGTCCTCCTCCCACACTTCGCGCCTCCGTGAAGACCGACTCCGAGCTGGAGGACGAGTCTACGAAGGCTACAGCTGTTGCTTCGGCTCCAGCTTGGCCTTCTACAAGGGGCTTTGGCTTTCTTGCCTCCTTCCAAGAGTCGGTGACGATGTAAGTGGGGCGCTCAACCACCACTGGGACAGGACGTGCGGGGGAAGCACACACGGGTCCTCTATCGCCTTCCTCTAATGTGTCGCGACTACCATGGAGCTTGGCTTTGGATGGAGACTTACCCCGAGCCATCTTCCCCCGAACCTTGCCCTTATGCTTCTCGGCCTTGCCTCCCCTCTTGCCTTCGGCGCCCTGGATGTTACCCATGTCGTAAGATGCCTCAAAGATGTCACTATCGTCAGTATCAAACTCAAGAGGGACAACCGATTCGAGGTCAAAGGGAAACTTTGGGGAATTGAGGTTGACGTCCCCTTCCCACGAGCGCCCCGAGAGGAAAGAGTCGTTACAAACACTGTCGTTTTCAGAAGACCACTTCCAACACTCCCGCGGCCTTACGAGTGGCTGTGAGCCGTCTAGTTCCCGGTGAAGGACGCTCACCAGTTCACACAGGGCATCAACCTGAGGCGCAGAGTTCCTGCGCGGGTCGTCACCGAGGTGGTCGACGTGTCGGGTCGTGTCGTAGGCGGAGCGGCTGCCGTACGAGGCGAAGGGCCGCGCAGAGACTAACCTGTGAGGAGGCAGGATTAGATTAGTAGATGCCAGGCACTAGCATGCCAGGGAGGTGGAGAGGGGGCGGGCCACGGAGGTGGGGAGGGGGACGGGCCAGGGAGGTGGGGAGGGGGACGGGCCAGGGAGGTGGGAGGGGGGACGGGCCAGGGAGGTTGGGGGGGGGGGGACATGCCATGGAGGTGGACAATATAGGGTAGGGAAAGAATTAAAGAATTACAAATAAAAGTGAAGAAGAGCAGCAGAAGGGTAATAGAAGCGACTGAATAAAGAGAAGAAAGAGGCAAGATGTGGGAAGAAGAATTAAGGAGTGGCTTCCCCCACACTTTATACAGACACCGCACCCACACCTGCCAACCTTCCCCCACACTTTATACAGACACCGCACCCACACCTGCCAACCTTCCCCCACACTTTATACAGACACCGCACCCACACCTGCCAACCTTCCCCCACACTTTATACAGACACCGCACCCACACCTGCCAACCTTCCCCCACACTTTATACAGACACCGCACCCACACCTGCCAACCTTCCCCACACTTTATACAGACACCGCACCCACACCTGCCAACCTTCCCCCACACTTTATACAGACACCGCACCCACACCTGCCAACCTTCCCCCACACTTTATACAGACACCGCACCCACACCTGCCAACCTTCCCCCACACTTTATACAGACACCGCACCCACACCTGCCAACCTTCCCCCACACTTTATACAGACACCGCACCCACACCTGCCAACCTTCCCCCACACTTTATACAGACACCGCATCCACACCTGCCAACCTTCCTACACACTTTATACAGACACCGCACCCACACCTGCCAACCTTCCCCCACACTTTATACAGACACTACACACCACACACACACACACACACACACACACACACACACACACACACACCACACACACACCACACACACACACACACACACACACACACACACACACACACACACACACACACACACACACACACACACTTACCAACATCTTGGTCCTTAGAAAATACTGATATATGAACAGCAAAACACACTTGATAGCAGTATTTAACTAAAAAACTCAGCAGAACCAGCAGCAGCAGCAGCAGCAGCAGCAGCAGCAGCAGAAGCAGCAGAACCAGCAGCAGCAGCAGCAGCAGCAGCAGCAGCAGCAGCAGCAGCAGCAGCAGCAGCAGCAGCAAGCAGGCCATAAGAGGCTAAACACCACTCAACACCCTTAGCACACCTACAGTCACGATTTGCTTGGCTTAAGTGATAACGTGGTGGTAAAGTTGCCAGGGTACACAGGTGGTCTGTCCTGGGGTGTGGCACTTCACCACACACACACACACACACACACACACACACACACCAGCAGCACCACCACCACCACCACCACACACACACACACACACACACACACACCAGCAGCACCACCACCACCACCACCACCACACACACACACACACACACACACACACACACATACACACACACACCATACACACACACACACATACACACACACACACATACACACACACACACCAGCAACACCACCACCACACACCACCACCACACCACAACCAAATGTAATGTAATGAAGATAGGGGTAGGAAGCAGGAGACCAGATACAAGGTTTCATTTAGGAGATGAAATACTTAGAGAGAAAGACCTGGGGGTTGATATCACGCCAGACCTGTCCCCTGAAGCTCATATCAAGAGGATAACATCGGCGGCATATGCCAGGTTGGCTAACATAAGAACGGCCTTTAGAAACTTGTGTATGGAATCTTTCAGAACATTATATACCACATATGTCAGACCAATCCTGGAGTATGCAGCCCCAGCATGGAGTCCATATCTAGTCAAGCATAAGACTAAACTGGAAAAGGTTCAAAGGTTTGCTACCAGACTAGTACCCGAGCTGAAAGGCATGAGCTACGAGGAGAGACTACGGGAATTAAACCTCACTTCGTTGGAAGACAGAAGAGTTAGGGGGGACATGATCACCACATTCAAGATTCTCAAGGGAATCGACAGGGTTGATAAAGACAGGCTATTTAACACAAGGGGAACACGCACTACAAGCACAGGTGGAAACTGAGTGCCCAAATGAGCCACAGAGATATTAGAAAGAACTTTTTTTAGTGTCAGAGTGGTTGACAAATGGAATGCATTAGGAAGTAATGTGGTGGAGGCTGACTCCATACACAGTTTCAAGTGTAGATATGATAGAGCCCAATAGGCTCAGGAACCTGTACACCTGTTGATTGACGGTTGAGAGGCGGGACCAAAGAGCCAGAGCTCAACTCCCGCAAGCACAACTAGGTGAGTACACACCACCACCACAAGCACGATTGCTGGTGAGCAGGAAAGTGCGACAAGAGCGTGGTAGACGGGTAGAATGATCCCCACGGGGACAGCGAGACAAAAGTAGACAAGTAGCATGGTCCCCCTGGAGACGGTACGCACTAAAACTATTAGTAATTCAGCACTGTTTATGTAAACTTAAAGTTAGAAGACGAAACATTAAGTATAGACCTACACCTCCCCCGACCTAACCGGAGACCCCACATTCATCGGCAATATCTACCCTCCGATTGGGCATGGTAGATATAATGTATTAAATTATATCTACCCTCCCAAACACGTCGAACGACGTTAACCCAATGCTTCCATGCGTGTCTACGCCTTGCATTCAACGCTACACACATGTATGCGCGCGCATATACTGTGTGCGCGCGCGCGCGTTTCCAGTGTGTATTTTCAGTGTCAGTAGTTAACGGATGGAATGCATTAGGCAGTGATGTGGTGGAGGCTGACTCCATACACAGTTTTAAATGTAGATATGATCGAGCCCAGTAGGCTCAGGAACCTGTACACCAGTTGATTGACAGTTGAAAGGCGGAACTAAAGAACCAGAGCTCAACCCGCGCAAGCGCAACTAGGTGAGTATATATATATATATATATATATATATATATATATATATATATATATATATATATATATATATATATATATATATTTATTTATTATTATATATATTATATTTATTATATTTATAGTTATTTGTGAACCAAAGTCTTTGAAAATGTAATAAGTTTTACGAAACGCGCTCGTGTCGCGTCAGACTAGAAATAAAAATGAATTTTGGAGAATTGATTTTTGATTTACCTCCAACAGTGAAACGAAATGTACGAAAGATTGAGAAAATTCGTGTTAGAATTATTAATCTTACTTTTTCGGTCATATTTAATAATATATGTCTACAGGAAAGACTGCTACCAAAATATACTAATGTTAAAGTGCACGACCCAGCAGCAAGGAATCAAGCCTTCACGATAAAATATCGCCAGGATCTGATTCGTGATCAGATATACAAGGCAGAGAATGAAATCAAAGACAACAAAACGCAACTACTTCATGCTACAAACGAGTGGAGAAATAGCAACATCGACCATAGTATCCGTACCCGCATTGAACACACCTCGACATCCTCACAGACCAACATCACCTCAGCACTGAAACAAGGATTATCAAGAAACTAACAACATTATATGGAGGACCTATGGCAATTCCACGACCAAGAGATGGCTTCCTGAACCTTGCAGGAATTAACCTCACTGAGGACCAAGTCACTCTCCTAAATCTGGGCATAAACTGTCATGTTATGTCCAGACCGAGTGAAATGGCCCGGAAAGTAGAGTTGGAAATTCTGTTGGACGACATATTCGACCTCGAGACACAAAAAGAAGGTCACTACCAAAGATACCTCACAAGCAGAACTTATTGCAGGAGGAAAGAATCGAGGCAACTACAGAAGCACCATACTGTCCCCCGAGCTTAAAGCGGCAGCTAAAAGCCTTCGTGAGAACAAGGAGATAGTTGTCAGGAGAGGTGACAAGTCGCCAATATATGTCATTCTTAAAAAAGACGAATATCTGGCGAAAATGAACATCATACTCTCTGACCAAACTAAGTTCCAAAGGGTAACGAAGGACACTACAGCCGAATTAAAAGCAAAAGTCAACAAACTGATCGAAACTGTGAACGCCAAGAAATCCGGACTCCACCTGCCAAAGATCATTGGGGAATATAAACCTGGATATGCGTATGGAAATGTCAAGACGCACAAGCCTGGAAACCCACTTCGGCCAATCATTAGCCAGATACCCACACCCACGTACAGACTGGCGAAGCGACTCAACGGCCTGCTGACTCCTTATATATATATATATATATATATATATATATATATATATATATATATATATATATATATATATATATATATATATATATATATATATATATATATACACATATATATATACACCATATATATATACATATACATACACACACACACACACACACACAACACACACACACACACACACACACACACACACACACACACACACACACACACACACACACACACACCGCGCGCGCGCGCATTATGAGATGAGAAAATTCCCAGGGGATATACTATGGGACACAGACCTCAGAGCCAAGTCTGTACAAGACATGATGGACTATGTCACCCAAAAGTGTCAGGAGGCAGTAAACAGGTTTATCCCGACCCAAAAGATAAAAACCGAGAAGCAAAACAAGAATCCGTGGTTTAATAGGGCATGTATGGAAGCAAAGGAACTGAACAAAAGGGCGTGGAGGAACTTCCGGAATAACAGAACACCAGAAAGCAGAGATACCAGAGAACCAGGAACCATTATGTTAGTGTGAGAAGAGAAGCTGAGAAAAAGTATGAAAATGAAATAGCAAATAAAGCCTAGACAGAGCCAAAGCTACTACACAGTGTTACGGTGCCCTCTCCTATTTCTTTCGTTTGCCGGCTTAAAGAGTCATATCAGCTCTCCCTACTGATTCTCTGAGGTTCAGGGAGTCTATTGACATATGTGGCGACCAGACCGGCTGCCATTTAATGGAAGGAGGTTATATTATAAGTTGTAAATAAAGGAAAGTTGGCGCCCTGATATAAAATGAAACAGTATCCCCTACGGCAGATATGACCTTTTGGAAGGGAGACAAGCCGATCGCGGATTGGCCGACGTAGGTCGCGGGCGACAAATCAGGGCCCGCCATGACGTCACCGAGTGCCCCGGGCGGCGCCAACGTCAGAGTTGTACTGACCGTGGAAGCGACAGGACGCGCCTCGGTCGGCTCTCAGGGATTGGAGGCTCTGCAAGCCTTGTTCAGTGGATTGAGCTGGCTGTCGCAGTCATCCCAGTTATTGGAGACCTTGCGCTTCTGGGAAGCAAAAGAGGAACCAGTTCAGTGAGCAGAGAAGTGCCCAAACTTGGAAAATAGTCGGCGACGACGCTGGGCGGCGCCGCTGGCTGGACGTTGAGGTCTGGAAGGTGGGCGAGCAAGCTAGCTGTGACTGGGGTCACATCCACTGAGAATCTTGGAAGGACGACACCGTGCCTAGGACAAGGAGCGACGCCCTGTGGGAGAGGCGAGTGTGGGGAAAAATAGTGATTAGCTCAGCGCCCATCGATGAACCAGGATTGGGGCAGCTGAACCTCAGGGATTGGAACGGCGACGACGCGAAGGCTTCACGACACCTGAGGACCTGTGGAACGCCCTGGATCGTCGAGGATCGACCCAAGGAAGCGTGGGAACCTCACACCATCGAGGGACAGGCGTCGTGAGCCAGGAGTGTAAGGTAGATCATTTTTCCCTCCCATTACCCCTTGTATGAGTAGGCTAGTTAGGCCACAATATTTACTTGTGTATGTGGCAGCAAGACTTTATTACTTTAATAGTAGAATAGGCGGCAAGGCAGCTTGTGTCCAGGACTGTCAGAGAGGACAGTGTGTATGGATGGCAGGACAGTGAAGAAGAGGTGCCGACGTGGTGAAGAGGCCCTCCTGTGAGAGTGTGAGACTCCTGTCTTCATGCCCAGTAGAAGGAGCGTTGGATGGTCGTGGAAGAAGAGGCTGACGATCTCCAGACTCATTATCCATATTCCATATTCATGTATTACTGGTGATTGTGTGTGTGTGTTCATGTAATTTGCATCAGTAAATCCACACATTTTATTACTGTGTTTGAGTGTGCCTCCATTTGTGATATTTCTCTATGAGCATACATTTCTGGCTACAAATAATATATAATACACCCACTGAACTGCATTGCTGGGATGCAGATACAATAACCCAGCTGGCGACCTTGCTAAGAGGAAGATAGAGAAGACAGGCGGGAAAGGAGTTCCTGCAACCTTTTTTGTCTGGCAGGCAAGACTCAGGGAGGTTATGGTTATAGGTAAGCCTGAGTCTTCCTTCACTCCCCCACGGGTCTAGGCCGGAACTGTTAACAGCAGTTTCCCCGTGTCTGACTGAAGGGCTTCCAGGGTGAATCAGTGGCACCCCTTTGTGGTGGAAGCAAAGACCTGCGGAGGTGGGCATTGTTGGTCCTCTCTTGTGTGACCAAGGAGACTCCGGTGAATCCAGGGAGTCGGAGGGGCTGAGTATTTGGGCCTTTGAGCCCCTAGCAGCCGAGTGTTTGCAGAGCCCCGGACCGCCCACCCCCACGTGACAACAGTCACATCAGGAACATACCAACAGTGAAGGAACAGATGCTGAAACTTAGAACGGGTGAGGACAGGTTCACAGAGAATGACAAAGAGGTGAGTGAAGAGCTCAACAAGAGATTCCAGGAGGACTTCACAATAGAACGAGGTGAGGTCACTGTGCTAGGAGAGGTGGCAGTAAACCAGGCGGCCTTGGAAGGGTTCGAAATTACAAGAGATGAGATCAAGAGGCATCTGTTGGATCTGGACGTGAGAAAGGCTGTTGGGCCGGACGGAATCATACCATGGATATGGAAAGCATGCAGAAGCACTTTGATTGCCACTCTCCATAGTGTATAGTAGGTCACTGGAGACGGGAGACCTACCAGAAGTATGAGAGACGGCTAATGTGGTCCCAATATACAAAAAGGGTGACAGACAAGAGGCACTGAACTACAGGCCAGTGTCCTTAACTTGTATACCATGCAAGGTGATGGAGAAGATCGTGAGAAAAAAAAAACTCTTAACACATCTGGAGAGAAGAGACTTCGTGATAACCCATCAACATGGGTTCAGGGAGGGTAAATCTTGCCTTACAGGCTTAACAGAATTCTACGATTAGGCGACAAAGATTAAGCAAAAGAGAGAAGGATGGGCGGACTGCATTTTCTTGGACTGTCGGAAAACCTTTGACACAGCACCGCATAAGAGGCTTGTACATAAGCTGGAGAAACAGGCAGGGGGGTAACTGGTTGGGTGCTCCAGTGGATAAGGGAGTACCTAAGCAATAGGAAGCAGAGAGTTACAGTGAGGGGTGAGACCTCAGATTGGCGTGAAGTCACCAGTGGAGTCCCACAGGGCTCTGTACTCGGACCTATCCTGTTTCTGATATACGTAAATGATCTCCCAGAGGGTATAGACTCTTTCATCTCATAGTTTGCCGACGACGCCAAAATTATGAGAATGATTAAGATAGAGGAGGACAGCTTGAGGCTTCAAGAAGACCTGGACAAACTGAAGGAATGGCCGGAAAAATAGTTCTTAAGAGTTTAACCCAAGCAAATGTAATGTAATGGAGCTAGGTGTAGGGAGCAGGAGACCAGATACAAGGTATCATTTGGGAGATGAAATA
>NW_025559602.1:0-60566 GCF_020424385.1 Procambarus clarkii
ACTCCAACACCATAACCACCACCTGCTGCCACACTCCACAACCACCACCACCACCACTTGCAGCCACACTCCTCCACCATAACCCACCACCTGCTGCCACACTCCACCACCATAGCCACCACTTGCTGCCACACTTCACCACCATAACCACCACCTGCTGCCACACTCCACCACCATAACCACCACCTGCTGCCACACTCCACCACCATAACCACCACCTGCTGCCACCACTCCACCACCATAACCACCACCTGCTGCCACACCCCACACCTAACCACACCTCTGCCACAACTCCACACCTAAATCCCACAAAACACAACCATACACACAACCAGCTCCAAACCCACCACTCCACAAACATAGTCACCACCTGCTGCCACACACCACCACCACACCCATCACACTGCTGCCACATTCCCCACCACCACAACCACCACCTGCTGCCAACTCCACCACCATACCCACCACCTGCTGCCACACTCCACCACCATAACCACCACATGCTGCCACACTCCACCACCATAACCACCACCTGCTGCCACACTCCACCACCATAACCAACACCTGCTGGCCACCCCTCCACCACCATTATTCAACCACCTGCTGCCACTCTCCACCACCATAACCGCCACCTGCTGCCACACTCCACCATCATAACCACCACCTGCTGCCACAACTCCACCACCATAACCACCACCTGCTGCCACACTACACCACCATAACCACCACCTGCTGCCACACCCCACTGCCATAACCACCACCTGCTGCCACACTCCACCTCCACCATCCACCACATAACTACAACCTGCTGCGCACTCCACCATCATAACCACCACCATGCTGCCACACTCCACCACCATAACAACCACCTGCGGCCACACTCCACCACTATAACCACCCACCTTGCTGACACACTCCACCACCATAAACACCACCTGCTGCCACACTCCATCCCATAACCACACTGCTGCCACACTCCATCACCTGCACTTCCCCACTCCACCACTATAACCACCACCTGCTGCCCAAACATCCACCATGATAACCACCACCACCTGCAGCCACACTCCACAACCATAACCATCAACTGCTGCCACACACCACCACCATAAACCACCACCTGCGGCTACACTCCACAACCATAACCAACACATGCTGCCACACTCCACCACCATAACCACCACCTGCTGCCACACTCAACCACCATAATCACCACCTGCTTTCACACTCCACCAACCTTGTAAACCACCACCTGCTGTCACACTCCACCACCACCACATATGCTGCACTCCACCACCACCACCATCCGCTACCACACTCCACCACCATAACCACCACCTGCTGCCATACTTCACCACCATAACCACCACCTGCTGCCATACTCCACCATAATAACCACCACTTGCAGCCACACTCCACCACCATAACCACTACCTGCGCCTCACTCCACCACCATAACCACCACCTGCAGCCACTCTCACCACCTGCTGCCACACTCCACCACCAAAACCACCACCAGCTGCCACACTCCACCTCAATAACCACCATCTGCTGCCACACCCCACCACCATAACCACCACCTGCTGCCACACCCACCCCACCACATAACCACCACCTGCTGCCACCACTCCCCTCCTCCACCCACACCATCATAAACCACACCTGCTGCCACACTCCACCATGAAAACCACCACCTGCTGCCACACTCCACCACCAAAACCACCACCGTGCCACACTCCACACCATAACCACCACCTGCTGCCACACTCCACCACCATAACCACCACCTGCTGACACACTCCACCTTTACCACCTCCACCACCTGCTGCCACACTCCACCACTGTAACCACCACCTGCTGCCACACTCCACCACTGTAACCACCACCTGCTGCCACACTCCACCCACCATAACCACCACCTGCTGCCACACTCCACCACCATGTTCACCACCTGCTGCCACACTCCACCACCATAACCACCACTGCTGCCAACACTCCACCACCATAACCACCCATCCGCTACCACACCTAACCACCATGTTCCACCACCTGCTGCCACACTCCACCACCACCACCACCACATGCTGCCACACTCCACCACCATAACCACCACCTGCTGCCACACTCCACCACCATAACCACCACCTACTCCCACACTTCCACTACCATAACCACCACCTGCTGCCACACTCCCACCACCATAACCACCACCTGCTGCCCCACTCCACCACCATAACCACCACCTGCTGCCACACTCCACCACCATAACCACCACCTGCTGCCACACTCCACCACATTAACCACCACCTGCTGCCACACTCCACCACCATAACCACCACCTGCTGCCACACTCCACCACCATAACCACCACCTGCTGCCATACTCCACCACAATAACCACCACCTGCTGCCACACTCCACCACCATAACCACCACCTGCTGCCACACTCCACCACCATAACCACCACCTGCTGCCACACTCCACCACCAAAACCACACACCTGCTGCCACACTCCACCACCATAACCACCACCTGCTGCACCACTCCACCACCATACCACCACCACCTGCTGCCACACTCCACCACTGTAACCACCACCTGCTGCCACATTCCACCACCAAGAACACCACCTGCTGCCACATCCACCACCATATACCACCACCTGCGGCCACACTCCACCACTATAACCACCACCTGCTGACACCCTCCACCTCTACCACTTCCACCACTTCCTGCCACACTCCACCCACCATAACCACCACCTGCTGCCCACTCCACCATCATAACCACCACCTGCTGCCGCACTCCACCACCATAACCACCACCTGCTGCCACACTCCACACATAACCACCACCTGCTGCCATACACCACTACCATAACCACCACCGCTGCTGCCACACTCCCCCACCATAACCACCACCTGCTGCCACACTCCACCACCATAACCACCACCTGCTGCCACACTCAACCACCATAATCACCACCTGCTTCCACACTCCACCATTGTAACCACCACCTGCTGTCACACACCCCACCCCCTGCTAACCACTTCCACCACCTGCTGCTACACTCCACCACCATACACACCACCTGCTGCCACACCCCACCACCATAACCACCACCTGCTGCCACACTCCACCACCATAACCACCACCACTTGCTGCCACACTCCACCACCATAACCACCACCTGCTGCCACTCACTCCACCACCATAACCACCACTTGCAGCCACACTCCACCACCATAACCACCACCTGCTGCCACACTCCAACACCATAACCACCACCTGCTGCCACACTCCACCACCATAACCCACACCTGCTGCCACACTCCACGACCATAACCACCACCTGCTGCCACACCCCACCACCATAACCACCACCTGCTGCCACACTCCCACCACCATAACCACCACCTGCTGCCACACTCCACCACCATAACCACCACCTGCTGCCACACCCCACCACCATAACCACCACCTGCTGCCACACACCCCACCACCATAACCACCACCTGCTGCCACACTCCACCACCATAACCACCACTGCTGCCACACTCAACCACCATAACCACCACCTGCTGCCACACCCCACCACCATAACCACCACCTGCTGCCACACTCCACCACCATAACCACCACCCTGCTGCCACACTCCACCACCATAACCACCACCTGCTGCCACACTCCACCACCATAACCACCACCTGCTGCCACACCCACCACCATAACCACCACCTGCTGCCACACCCCACCACCTGCTGCGACATTCCACCACCTGCTGCCACACTCCACCACCGTAACCACCACCTGCTGCCATACTTCACCACCATAACCACCACCTGCTGCCACACTCCACCACCATAGCCACCACTTGCAGCCACACTCCACCACCATAACCACCACCTGCTGCCACACTCCACCACCATAACCACCACCTGCTGCCACACTCCACCACCATAACCACCACCTGCTGCCACACCCCACCACCATAACCACCACCTGCTGCCACACCCCACCACCATACCCACCACCTGCTGCCACACTCCACCACCATAACCACCACCTGCTGCCACACTCCACCACCATAAACACCACCACTGCTGCCACACTCCACCACCATAACCCCCACCTGCTGCCACACTCCACCACCATAACCACCACCTGCTGCCACACTCCACCACCATAACCACCACCTGCTGCCACACTCCACCACCATAACCACCACCTGCTGCCACACTCCACCACCATAACCACCACCTGCTGCCACCACTCCACCATCATAACCACCACCTGCTGCCACACTCCACCACCATAACCACCACCTGCTGCCACACTCCACCACCATAACCACCACCTGCTGCCACACACCACCACCAACACCACACCTGCTGCATCTCCACCACCCTAACCACCACCTGCTGCCACACTCCACCACCATGTTCACCACCTGCTGCCACACTCCACCACCATGCTGCCACAACCACCACCTGCTGCCACACTCCACCACTATAACCACCACCTGCTGCCACAACTCACCACCATAACCACCACCTGCTGCCACACTCCACCACCAACACCACCGCTACCAACTGCCACACTCCACCACTGTAACCACCACCTACTGCCACCTGCTGCCACACTCCACCACCATAACCACCACCTGCTGCCACACTCCACCACCATAACCACCACCTGCTGCCACACTCCACCACCATAACCACCACCTGCTGCCACACTCCACCCCATAACCACCACCTGCTGCCACACTCCACCACCATAACCACCACCTGCTGCCACACTCCACCCCACCATAACCACCACCTGCTGCCACACTCCACCACCATAACCACCACTGCTGCTGCCACACTCCACCACCATAACCACCACCTGCTGCCACACTCCACCACCATAACCACCACCTGCTGCCACACTCCACCACCATAACCACCACCTGCTGCCACACTCCACCACCATAACCACCACCTGCTGCCACACTCCACCACCATAACCACCACCTGCTGCCACACTCCACCACCACTAACCACCACCTGCTGCCACACTCCACCACCATAACCACCACCTGCTGCCACACTCCACCACCATAACCACCACCTGCTGCCACACTCCACCACCATAACCACCACCTGCTGCTACACACTCCACCACCATAACCACCACCTGCTGCCACACTCCACCACCATAACCACCACCTGCTGCCACACTCCACCACCATAACCACCACCTGCTGCCACACTCCACCACCATAACCACCACCTGCTGCCACACTCCACCACCATAACCACCACCTGCTGCCACACTCCACCACCATAACCACCACCTGCTGCCACACTCCACCACCATAACCACCACCTGCTGCCACACTCCACCACCATAACCACCACCTGCTGCCACACTCCACCACCATCAACCACCACCTGCTGCCACACTCCACCACCATAACCACCACCTGCTGCCACACTCCACCACCATAACCACCACCTGCTGCCACACTCCACCACCATAACCACCACCTGCTGCCAACACTCCACCACCATAACCACCACCTGCTGCCACACTCCACCACCATAACCACCACCTGCTGCCCACACTCCACCACCATAACCACCACCTGCTGTCCCACACTCCACCACCATAACCACCACCTGCTGCCACACTCCACCACCATAACCACCACCTGCTGCCACACTCCACCACCATAACCACCACCTGCTGCCACACTCCACCACCATAACCACCACCTGCTGCCACACTCCTCCCACCACCACCATAACCACCACCTGCTGCCACACTCAACCACCATAACCACCACTTGCTGCCACACTCCACCACCATAACCACCACCTGCTGCCACACTCCACCACCATAACCCCCACCTGCTGCCACACTCCACCACCATAACCACCACCTGCTGCCACACTCCACCACCATAACCACCACCTGCTGCCACACTCCACCACCATAACCACCACCTGCTGCCACACTCCACCACCATAACCACCACCTGCTGCCACACTCCACCACCATAACCACCACCTGCTGCCACACTCCACCACCATAACCACCACCTGCTGCCACACTCCACCACCATAACCACCACCTGCTGCCACACTCCACCACCACCACCACCTGCTGCCACACTCCACCACCATAACCACCACCTGCTGCCACACTCCACCACCATAACCACCACCTGCTGCCACACTCCACCACCATAACCACCACCTGCTGCCACACTCCACCACCATAACCACCACCTGCTGCCACACTCCACCACCATAACCACCACCTGCTGCCACACTCCACCACCATAACCACCACCTGCTGCCACACTCCACCACCATAACCACCACCTGCTGCCACACTCCACCACCATAACCACCACCTGCTGCCACACTCCACCACCATAACCACCACCTGCTGCCACACTCCACCACCATAACCACCACCTGCTGCCACACTCCACCACCATAACCACCACCTGCTGCCACACTCCACCACCATAACCACCACCTGCTGCCACACCCCACCACCATAACCACCACCTGCTGCCACACCCCACCACCATAACCACCACCTGCTGCCACACTCCACCACCATAACCACCACCTGCTGCCACACTCCACCACCATAACCACCACCTGCTGCCACACTCCACCACCATAACCACCACCTGCTGCCACACTCCACCACCATAACCACCACCTGCTGCCACACTCCACCACCATAACCACCACCTGCTGCCACACTCCACCACCATAACCACCACCTGCTGCCACACTCCACCACCATAACCACCACCTGCTGCCACACTCCACCACCATAACCACCACCTGCTGCCACACTCCACCACCATAACCACCACCTGCTGCCACACTCCACCACCATAACCACCACCTGCTGCCACACTCCACCACCATAACCACCACCTGCTGCCACACTCCACCACCATAACCACCACCTGCTGCCACACTCCACCACCATAACCACCACCTGCTGCCACACTCCACCACCATAACCACCACCTGCTGCCACACTCCACCACCATAACCACCACCTGCTGCCACACTCCACCACCATAACCACCACCTGCTGCCACACTCCACCACCTGCTGCCATAACCACCCACTGCTGCCACACTCCACCACCATAACCACCACCTGCTGCCACACTCCACCACCATGCCACCACCACCACCTGCTGCCACACTCCACCACCATAACCACCACCTGCTGCCACACTCCACCACCATAACCACCACCTGCTGCCACACTCCACCACCATAACCACCACCTGCTGCCACACTCCACCACCATAACCACCACCTGCTGCCACACTCCACCACCATAACCACCACCTGCTGCCACACTCCACCACCATAACCACCACCTGCTGCCACACTCCACCACCATAACCACCACCTGCTGCCACACTCCACCACCATAACCACCACCTGCTGCCACACTCCACCACCATAACCACCACCTGCTGCCACACTCCACCACCATAACCACCACCTGCTGCCACACTCCACCACCATAACCACCACCTGCTGCCACACTCCACCACCATAACCACCACCTGCTGCCACACTCCACCACCATAACCACCACCTGCTGCCACACTCCACCACCATAACCACCACCTGCTGCCACACTCCACCACCATAACCACCACTGCTGCCACACTCCACCACCATAACCACCACCTGCTGCCACACTCCACCACCATAACCACCACCTGCTGCCACACTCCACCACCATAACCACCACCTGCTGCCACACTCCACCACCATAACCACCACCTGCTGCCACACTCCACCACCATAACCACCACCTGCTGCCACACTCCACCACCATAACCACCACCTGCTGCCACACTCCACCACCATAACCACCACCTGCTGCCACACTCCACCACCATAACCACCACCTGCTGCCACACTCCACCACCATAACCACCACCTGCTGCCACACTCCACCACCATAACCACCACCTGCTGCCCACACTCCACCACCATAACCACCACCTGCTGCCACACTCCACCACCATAACCACCACCTGCTGCCACACTCCACCACCATAACCACCACCTGCTGCCACACTCCACCACCATAACCACCACCTGCTGCCACACTCCACCACCATAACCACCACCAGCTGCCACACTCCACCACCACCATAACCACCACCTGCTGCCACACTCCACCACCATAACCACCACCTGCTGCCACACTCCACCACCATAACCACCACCTGCTGCCACACTCCACCACCATAACCACCACTGCTGCCACACTCCACCACCATAACCACCACCTGCTGCCACACTCCACCACCATAACCACCACCTGCTGCCACACTCCACCACCATAACCACCACCTGCTGCCACACTCCACCACCATAACCACCACCTGCTGCCACACTCCACCACCATAACCACCACCTGCTGCCACACTCCACCACCATAACCACCACCTGCTGCCACACTCCACCACCATAACCACCACCTGCTGCCACACTCCACCACCATAACCACCACCTGCTGCCACACTCCACCACCATAACCACCACCTGCTGCCACACTCCACCACCATAACCACCACCTGCTGCCACACTCCACCACCATAACCACCACCTGCTGCCACACTCCACCACCATAAACACCACCTGCTGCCACACTCCACCACCATAACCACCACCTGCTGCCACACTCCACCACCATAACCACCACCTGCTGCCACACTCCACCACCACCACCACCACCTGCTGCCACACTCCACCACCATAACCACCACCTGCTGCCACACTCCACCACCATAACCACCACCTGCTGCCACACTCCACCACCATAACCACCACCTGCTGCCACACTCCACCACCACCTGCTGCCACCACCACCTGCTGCCACACTCCCCCACCATAACCACCACCTGCTGCCACACTCCACCACCATAACCACCACCTGCTGCCACACTCCACCACCATAACCACCACCTGCTGCCACACTCCACCACCATAACCACCACCTGCTGCCACACTCCACCACCATAACCACCACCTGCTGCACACACTCCACCACCATAACCACCACCTGCTGCCACACTCCACCACCATAACCACCACCTGCTGCCACACTCCACCACCATAACCACCACCTGCTGCCACACTCCACCACCATAACCACCACCTGCTGCCACACTCCACCACCATAACCACCACCTGCTGCCACACTCCACCACCATAACCACCACCTGCTGCCACACTCCACCACCATAACCACCACCTGCTGCCACACTCCACCACCATAACCACCACCTGCTGCCACACTCCACCACCATAACCACCACCTGCTGCCACACTCCACCACCATAACCACCACCTGCTGCCACACTCCACCACCATAACCACCACCTGCTGCCACACTCCACCACCATAACCACCACCTGCTGCCACACTCCACCACCACCACCACCACCTGCTGCCACACTCCACCACCATAACCACCACCTGCTGCCACACTCCACCACCATAACCACCACCTGCTGCCACACTCCACCACCATAACCACCACCTGCTGCCACACTCCACCACCATAACCACCACCTGCTGCCACACTCCACCACCATAACCACCACCTGCTGCCACACTCCACCACCATAACCACCACCTGCTGCCACACTCCACCACCATAACCACCACCTGCTGCCACACTCCACCACCATAACCACCACCTGCTGCCACACTCCACCACCATAACCACCACCTGCTGCCACACTCCACCACCATAACCACCACCTGCTGCCACACTCCACCACCATAACCACCACCTGCTGCCACACTCCACCACCATAACCACCACCTGCTGCCACACTCCACCACCATAACCACCACCTGCTGCCACACTCCACCACCATAACCACCACCTGCTGCCACACTCCACCACCATAACCACCACCTGCTGCCACACTCCACCACCATAACCACCACCTGCTGCCACACTCCACCACCATAACCACCACCTGCTGCCACACTCCACCACCATAACCACCACCTGCTGCCACACTCCACCACCATAACCACCACCTGCTGCCACACTCCACCACCATAACCACCACCTGCTGCCACACTCCACCACCATAACCACCACCTGCTGCCACACTCCACCACAATAACCACCACCTGCTGCCACACTCCACCACCAAAACCACCACCTGTTTCACACTCCACCACCATAACCACCACCTGCTGCCACACTCCACCACCTGCTGCCACACTCCACCACCATAACCACCACCTGCTGCCACACTCCACCACCATAACCACCACCTGCTGCCACACTCCACCACCATAACCACCACCTGCTGCCACACTCCACCACTATAAACACCACCTGCTGCGACACTCCACCACCATAACCACCACCTGCTGCCACACTCCACCACCATAACCACCACCTGCTGCCACACTCCACCACCATAACTACCACCTGCTGCCACACTTCACCACCATAACCACTACCTGTGCCCTCACTCCACCACCATAACCACCACCTGCTGCCACACTCCACCACCATAACCACAACCTGCTGCCACACTCCACCACCATAACCACCACCTGCTGCCACATTCCACCACCTGCTGCCACACTCCACCACCATAACCACCACCTGCTGCCACACTCCACCACCATAACCACCACCTGCTGCCACACTCCACCACCATAACCACCACCTGCTGCCACACTCCACCACCATAACCACCACCTGCTGCCACACTCCACCACCATAACCACCACCTGCTGCCACACTCCACCACCATAACCACCACCTGCTG
Source organism: Procambarus clarkii (assembly GCF_020424385.1). NCBI lineage: Eukaryota > Metazoa > Arthropoda > Malacostraca > Decapoda > Cambaridae > Procambarus > Procambarus clarkii. The sequence goes on from NW_025559602.1 coordinate 10,858, forward strand.
CACACACTCCACCACCATAACCACCACCTGCTGCCACACTCCACCACCATAACCACCACCTGCTGCCACACTCCACCACCATAACCACCACCTGCTGCCACACTCCACCACCATAACCACCACCTGCTGCCACACTCCACCACCATAACCACCACCTGCTGCCACACTCCACCACCATAACCACCACCTGCTGCCACACTCCACCACCATAACCACCACCTGCTGCCACACTCCACCACCATAACCACCACCTGCTGCCACACTCCACCACCATAACCACCACCTGCTGCCACACTCCACCACCATAACCACCACCTGCTGCCACACTCCACCACCATAACCACCACCTGCTGCCACACTCCACCACCATAACCACCACCTGCTGCCACACTCCACCACCAATAACCACCACCTGCTGCCACACTCCACCATAACCACCACCTGCTGCCACACTCCACCACCATAACCACCACCTGCTGCCACACTCCACCACCATAACCACCACCTGCTGCCACACTCCACCACCATAACCACCACCTGCTGCCACACTCCACCACCATAACCACCACCTGCTGCCACACTCCACCACCATAACCACCACCTGCTGCCACACTCCACCACCATAACCACCACCTGCTGCCACACTCCACCACCATAACCACCACCTGCTGCCACACTCCACCACCATAACCACCACCTGCTGCCACACTCCACCACCATAACCACCACCTGCTGCCACACTCCACCACCATAACCACCACCTGCTGCCACACTCCACCACCATAACCACCACCTGCTGCCACACTCCACCACCATAACCACCACCTGCTGCCACACTCCACCACCATAACCACCACCTGCTGCCACACTCCACCACCATAACCACCACCTGCTGCCACACTCCACCACCATAACCACCACCTGCTGCCACACTCCACCACCATAACCACCACCTGCTGCCACACTCCACCACCATAACCACCACCTGCTGCCACACTCCACCACCATAACCACCACCTGCTGCCACACTCCACCACCATAACCACCACCTGCTGCCACACTCCACCACCATAACCACCACCTGCTGCCACACTCCACCACCATAACCACCACCTGCTGCCACACTCCACCACCATAACCACCACCTGCTGCCACACTCCACCACCATAACCACCACCTGCTGCCACACTCCACCACCATAACCACCACCTGCTGCCACACTCCACCACCATAACCACCACCTGCTGCCACACTCCACCACCATAACCACCACCTGCTGCCACACTCCACCACCATAACCACCACCTGCTGCCACACTCCACCACCATAACCACCACCTGCTGCCACACTCCACCACCATAACCACCACCTGCTGCCACACTCCACCACCATAACCACCACCTGCTGCCACACTCCACCACCATAACCACCACCTGCTGCCACACTCCACCACCATAACCACCACCTGCTGCCACACTCCACCACCATAACCACCACCTGCTGCCACACTCCACCACCATACCCACCACCTGCTGCCACACTCCACCACCATAACCACCACCTGCTGCCACACTCCACCACCATAACCACCACCTGCTGCCACACTCCACCACCATAACCACCACCTGCTGCCACACTCCACCACCATAACCACCACCTGCTGCCACACTCCACCACCATAACCACCACCTGCTGCCACACTCCACCACCATAACCACCACCTGCTGCCACACTCCACCACCATAACCACCACCTGCTGCCACACTCCACCACCATAACCACCACCTGCTGCCACACTCCACCACCATAACCACCACCTGCTGCCACACTCCACCACCATAACCACCACCTGCTGCCACACTCCACCACCATAACCACCACCTGCTGCCACACTCCACCACCATAACCACCACCTGCTGCCACACTCCACCACCATAACCACCACCTGCTGCCACACTCCACCACCATAACCACCACCTGCTGCCACACTCCACCACCATAACCACCACCTGCTGCCACACTCCACCACCATAACCACCACCTGCTGCCACACTCCACCACCATAACCACCACCTGCTGCCACACTCCACCACCATAACCACCACCTGCTGCCACACTCCACCACCATAACCACCACCTGCTGCCACACTCCACCACCATAACCACCACCTGCTGCCACACTCCACCACCATAACCACCACCTGCTGCCACACTCCACCACCATAACCACCACCTGCTGCCACACTCCACCACCATAACCACCACCTGCTGCCACACTCCACCACCATAACCACCACCTGCTGCCACACTCCACCACCATAACCACCACCTGCTGCCACACTCCACCACCATAACCACCACCTGCTGCCACACTCCACCACCATAACCACCACCTGCTGCCACACTCCACCACCACTAACCACACCACCTGCTGCCACACTCCACCACCATAACCACCACCTGCTGCCACACTCCACCACCATAACCACCACCTGCTGCCACACTCCACCACCATAACCACCACCTGCTGCCACACTCCACCACCATAACCACCACCTGCTGCCACACTCCACCACCATAACCACCACCTGCTGCCACACTCCACCACCATAACCACCACCTGCTGCCACACTCCACCACCATAACCACCACCTGCTGCCACACTCCACCACCATAACCACCACCTGCTGCCACACTCCACCACCATAACCACCACCTGCTGCCACACTCCACCACCATAACCACCACCTGCTGCCACACTCCACCACCATAACCACCACCTGCTGCCACACTCCACCACCATAACCACCACCTGCTGCCACACTCCACCACCATAACCACCACCTGCTGCCACACTCCACCACCATAACCACCACCTGCTGCCACACTCCACCACCATAACCACCACCTGCTGCCACACTCCACCACCATAACCACCACCTGCTGCCACACTCCACCACCATAACCACCACCTGCTGCCACACTCCACCACCATAACCACCACCTGCTGCCACACTCCACCACCATAACCACCACCTGCTGCCACACTCCACCACCATAACCACCACCTGCTGCCACACTCCACCACCATAACCACCACCTGCTGCCACACTCCACCACCATAACCACCACCTGCTGCCACACTCCACCACCATAACCACCACCTGCTGCCACACTCCACCACCATAACCACCACCTGCTGCCACACTCCACCACCATAACCACCACCTGCTGCCACACTCCACCACCATAACCACCACCTGCTGCCACACTCCACCACCATAACCACCACCTGCTGCCACACTCCACCACCATAACCACCACCTGCTGCCACACTCCACCACCATAACCACCACCTGCTGCCACACTCCACCACCATAACCACCACCTGCTGCCACACTCCACCACCCATAACCACCACCTGCTGCCACACTCCACCACCATAACCACCACCTGCTGCCACACTCCACCACCATAACCACCACCTGCTGCCACACTCCACCACCATAACCACCACCTGCTGCCACACTCCACCACCATAACCACCACCTGCTGCCACACTCCACCACCATAACCACCACCTGCTGCCACACTCCACCACCATAACCACCACCTGCTGCCACACTCCACCACCATAACCACCACCTGCTGCCACACTCCACCACCATAACCACCACCTGCTGCCACACTCCACCACCATAACCACCACCTGCTGCCACACTCCACCACCATAACCACCACCTGCTGCCACACTCCACCACCATAACCACCACCTGCTGCCACACTCCACCACCATAACCACCACCTGCTGCCACACTCCACCACCATAACCACCACCTGCTGCCACACTCCACCACCATAACCACCACCTGCTGCCACACTCCACCACCATAACCACCACCTGCTGCCACACTCCACCACCATAACCACCACCTGCTGCCACACTCCACCACCATAACCACCACCTGCTGCCACACTCCACCACCATAACCACCACCTGCTGCCACACTCCACCACCATAACCACCACCTGCTGCCACACTCCACCACCATAACCACCACCTGCTGCCACACTCCACCACCATAACCACCACCTGCTGCCACACTCCACCACCATAACCACCACCTGCTGCCACACTCCACCACCATAACCACCACCTGCTGCCACACTCCACCACCATAACCACCACCTGCTGCCACACTCCACCACCATAACCACCACCTGCTGCCACACTCCACCACCATAACCACCACCTGCTGCCACACTCCACCACCATAACCACCACCTGCTGCCACACTCCACCACCATAACCACCACCTGCTGCCACACTCCACCACCATAACCACCACCTGCTGCCACACTCCACCACCATAACCACCACCTGCTGCCACACTCCACCACCATAACCACCACCTGCTGCCACACTCCACCACCATAACCACCACCTGCACTCCACCACCATAACCACCACCTGCTGCCACACTCCACCACCATAACCACCACCTGCTGCCACACTCCACCACCATAACCACCACCTGCTGCCACACTCCACCACCATAACCACCACCTGCTGCCACACTCCACCACCATAACCACCACCTGCTGCCACACTCCACCACCATAACCACCACCTGCTGCCACACTCCACCACCATAACCACCACCTGCTGCCACACTCCACCACCATAACCACCACCTGCTGCCACACTCCACCACCATAACCACCACCTGCTGCCACACTCCACCACCATAACCACCACCTGCTGCCACACTCCACCACCATAACCACCACCTGCTGCCACACTCCACCACCATAACCACCACCTGCTGCCACACTCCACCACCATAACCACCACCTGCTGCCACACTCCACCACCATAACCACCACCTGCTGCCACACTCCACCACCACCACCTGCTGCCAACCACCACCTGCTGCCACACTCCACCACCATAACCACCACCTGCTGCCACACTCCACCACCATAACCACCACCTGCTGCCACACTCCACCACCATAACCACCACCTGCTGCCACACTCCACCACCATAACCACCACCTGCTGCCACACTCCACCACCATAACCACCACCTGCTGCCACACTCCACCACCATAACCACCACTGCTGCCACACTCCACCACCATAACCACCACCTGCTGCCACACTCCACCACCATAACCACCACCTGCTGCCACACTCCACCACCATAACCACCACCTGCTGCCACACTCCACCACCATAACCACCACCTGCTGCCACACTCCACCACCATAACCACCACCTGCTGCCACACTCCACCACCATAACCACCACCTGCTGCCACACTCCACCACCATAACCACCACCTGCTGCCACACTCCACCACCATAACCACCACCTGCTGCCACACTCCACCACCATAACCACCACCTGCTGCCACACTCCACCACCATAACCACCACCTGCTGCCACACTCCACCACCATAACCACCACCTGCTGCCACACTCCACCACCATAACCACCACCTGCTGCCACACTCCACCACCATAACCACCACCTGCTGCCACACTCCACCACCATAACCACCACCTGCTGCCACACTCCACCACCATAACCACCACCTGCTGCCACACTCCACCACCCACCACCACCTGCTGCCACACTCCACCACCATGCTGCCACACTCCACCACCATAACCACCACCTGCTGCCACACTCCACCACCATAACCACCACCTGCTGCCACACTCCACCACCATAACCACCACCTGCTGCCACACTCCACCACCATAACCACCACCTGCTGCCACACTCCACCACCATAACCACCACCTGCTGCCACACTCCACCACCATAACCACCACCTGCTGCCACACTCCACCACCATAACCACCACCTGCTGCCACACTCCACCACCATAACCACCACCTGCTGCCACACTCCACCACCATAACCACCACCTGCTGCCACACTCCACCACCATAACCACCACCTGCTGCCACACTCCACCACCATAACCACCACCTGCTGCCACACTCCACCACCATAACCACCACCTGCTGCCACACTCCACCACCATAACCACCACCTGCTGCCACACTCCACCACCATAACCACCACCTGCTGCCACACTCCACCACCATAACCACCACCTGCTGCCACACTCCACCACCATAACCACCACCTGCTGCCACACTCCACCACCATAACCACCACCTGCTGCCACACTCCACCACCATAACCACCACCTGCTGCCACACTCCACCACCATAACCACCACCTGCTGCCACACTCCACCACCATAACCACCACCTGCTGCCACACTCCACCACCATAACCACCACCTGCTGCCACACTCCACCACCATAACCACCACCTGCTGCCACACTCCACCACCATAACCACCACCTGCTGCCACACTCCACCACCATAACCACCACCTGCTGCCACACTCCACCACCATAACCACCACCTGCTGCCACACTCCACCACCATAACCACCACCTGCTGCCACACTCCACCACCATAACCACCACCTGCTGCCACACTCCACCACCATAACCACCACCTGCTGCCACACTCCACCACCATAACCACCACCTGCTGCCACACTCCACCACCATAACCACCACCTGCTGCCACACTCCACCACCATAACCACCACCTGCTGCCACACTCCACCACCATAACCACCACCTGCTGCCACACTCCACCACCATAACCACCACCTGCTGCCACACTCCACCACCATAACCACCACCTGCTGCCACACTCCACCACCACCACACCTGCTGCCCACTCCACCACCACCACCTGCTGCCACACTCCACCACCATAACCACCACCTGCTGCCACACTCCACCACCATAACCACCACCTGCTGCCACACTCCACCACCATAACCACCACCTGCTGCCACACTCCACCACCATAACCACCACCTGCTGCCACACTCCACCACCATAACCACCACCTGCTGCCACACTCCACCACCATAACCACCACCTGCTGCCCACACACCATAACCACCACTGCTGCCACCACCACCTGCTGCCACACTCCACCACCATAACCACCACCTGCTGCCACACTCCACCACCATAACCACCACCTGCTGCCACACTCCACCACCATAACCACCACCTGCTGCCACACTCCACCACCATAACCACCACCTGCTGCCACACTCCACCACCATAACCACCACCTGCTGCCACACTCCACCACCATAACCACCACCTGCTGCCACACTCCACCACCATAACCACCACCTGCTGCCACACTCCACCACCATAACCACCACCTGCTGCCACACTCCACCACCATAACCACCACCTGCTGCCACACTCCACCACCATAACCACCACCTGCTGCCACACTCCACCACCATAACCACCACCTGCTGCCACACTCCACCACCATAACCACCACCTGCTGCCACACTCCACCACCATAACCACCACCTGCTGCCACACTCCACCACCATAACCACCACCTGCTGCCACACTCCACCACCATAACCACCACCTGCTGCCACACTCCACCACCATAACCACCACCTGCTGCCACACTCCACCACCATAACCACCACCTGCTGCCACACTCCACCACCATAACCACCACCTGCTGCCACACTCCACCACCATACCACCACCACCTGCTGCCACACTCCACCACCATAACCACCACCTGCTGCCACACTCCACCACCATAACCACCACCTGCTGCCACACTCCACCACCATAACCACCACCTGCTGCCACACTCCACCTGCCACCACCACCATAACCACCACCTGCTGCCACACTCCACCACCATAACCACCACCTGCTGCCACACTCCACCACCATAACCACCACCTGCTGCCACACTCCACCACCATAACCACCACCTGCTGCCACACTCCACCACCATAACCACCACCTGCTGCCACACTCCACCACCATAACCACCACCTGCTGCCACACTCCACCACCATAACCACCACCTGCTGCCACACTCCACCACCATAACCACCACCTGCTGCCACACTCCCACCACCATAACCACCACCTGCTGCCACCTGCTGCCACCTCCACCACCATAACCACCACCTGCTGCCACACTCCACCACCATAACCACCACCTGCTGCCACACTCCACCACCATAACCACCACCTGCTGCCCACACTCCACCACCATAACCACCACCTGCACTGCCACACCTGCTGCCACACTCCACCACCATAACCACCTGCTGCCACACTCCACCACCATAACCACCACCTGCTGCCACACTCCACCACCATAACCACCACCTGCTGCCACACTCCACCACCATAACCACCACCTGCTGCCACACTCCACCACCATAACCACCACCTGCTGCCACACTCCACCACCTGCTGCACCACCACCTGCCACCACCTGCTGCCACACTCCACCACCATAACCACCACCTGCTGCCACACTCCACCACCATAACCACCACCTGCTGCCACACTCCACCACCATAACCACCACCTGCTGCCACACCCCACCACCATAACCACCACCTGCTGCCACACTCCACCACCATAACCACCACCTGCTGCCACACTCCACCACCATAACCACCACCTGCTGCCACACTCCACCACCATAACCACCACCTGCTGCCACACTCCACCACCATAACCACCACCTGCTGCCACACTCCACCACCATAACCACCACCTGCTGCCACACTCCACCACCATAACCACCACCTGCTGCCACACTCCACCACCATAACCACCACCTGCTGCCACACTCCACCACCATAACCACCACCTGCTGCCACACTCCACCACCATAACCACCACCTGCTGCCACACTCCACCACCATAACCACCACCTGCTGCCACACTCCACCACCATAACCACCACCTGCTGCCACACTCCACCACCATAACCACCACCTGCTGCCACACTCCACCACCATAACCACCACCTGCTGCCACACTCCACCACCATAACCACCACCTGCTGCCACACTCCACCACCATAACCACCACCTGCTGCCACACTCCACCACCATAACCACCACCTGCTGCCACACTCCACCACCATAACCACCACCTGCTGCCACACTCCACCACCATAACCACCACCTGCTGCCACACTCCACCACCATAACCACCACCTGCTGCCACACTCCACCACCATAACCACCACCTGCTGCCACACTCCACCACCATAACCACCACCTGCTGCCACACTCCACCACCATAACCACCACCTGCTGCCACACTCCACCACCATAACCACCACCTGCTGCCACACTCCACCACCATAACCACCACCTGCTGCCACACTCCACCACCATAACCACCACCTGCTGCCACACTCCACCACCATAACCACCACCTGCTGCCACACTCCACCACCATAACCACCACACTCTGCCACATAACCACCACCTGCTGCCACACTCCACCACCATAACCACCACCTGCTGCCACACTCCACCACCATAACCACCACCTGCTGCCACACTCCACCACCATAACCACCACCTGCTGCCACACTCCACCACCATAACCACCACCTGCTGCCACACTCCACCACCATAACCACCACCTGCTGCCACACTCCACCACCATAACCACCACCTGCTGCCACACTCCACCACCATAACCACCACCTGCTGCCACACTCCACCACCATAACCACCACCTGCTGCCACACTCCACCACCATAACCACCACCTGCTGCCACACTCCACCACCATAACCACCACCTGCTGCCACACTCCACCACCATAACCACCACCTGCTGCCACACTCCACCACCATAACCACCACCTGCTGCCACACTCCACCACCATAACCACCACCTGCTGCCACACTCCACCACCATAACCACCACCTGCTGCCACACTCCACCACCATAACCACCACCTGCTGCCACACTCCACCACCATAACCACCACCTGCTGCCACACTCCACCACCATAACCACCACCTGCTGCCACACTCCACCACCATAACCACCACCTGCTGCCACACTCCACCACCATAACCACCACCTGCTGCCACACTCCACCACCATAACCACCACCTGCTGCCACACTCCACCACCATAACCACCACCTGCTGCCACACTCCACCACCATAACCACCACCTGCTGCCACACTCCACCACCATAACCACCACCTGCTGCCACACTCCACCACCATAACCACCACCTGCTGCCACACTCCACCACCATAACCACCACCTGCTGCCACACTCCACCACCATAACCACCACCTGCTGCCACACTCCACCACCATAACCACCACTGCTGCCACACTCCACCACCATAACCACCACCTGCTGCCACACTCCACCACCATACCACCACCACCTGCTGCCACACTCCACCACCATAACCACCACCTGCTGCCACACTCCACCACCACCAGCTGCCACACTCCACCACCATAACCACCACCTGCTGCCACACTCCACCACCATAACCACCACCTGCTGCCACACTCCACCACCATAACCAACACCTGCTGCCACACTCCACCACCACCACCACCTGCTGCCACACTCCACCACCATAACCACCACCTGCTGCCACACTCCACCACCATAACCACCACCTGCTGCCACACTCCACCACCATAACCACCACCTGCTGCCACACTCCACCACCATAACCACCACCTGCTGCCACACTCCACCACCATAACCACCACCTGCTGCCACACTCCACCACCATAACCACCACCTGCTGCCACACTCCACCACCATAACCACCACCTGCTGCCACACTCCACCACCATAACCACCACCTGCTGCCACACTCCACCACCATAACCACCACCTGCTGCCACACTCCACCACCATAACCACCACCTGCTGCCACACTCCACCACCATAACCACCACCTGCTGCCACACTCCACCACCATAACCACCACCTGCTGCCACACTCCACCACCATAACCACCACCTGCTGCCACACTCCACCACCATAACCACCACCTGCTGCCACACTCCACCACCATAACCACCACTGCTGCCACACTCCACCACCATAACCACCACCTGCTGCCACACTCCACCACCATAACCCACCACCTGCTGCCACACTCCACCACCATAACCACCACCTGCTGCCACACTCCACCACCATAACCACCACCTGCTGCCACACTCCACCACCATAACCACCACCTGCTGCCACACTCCACCACCATAACCACCACCTGCTGCCACACTCCACCACCATAACCACCACCTGCTGCCACACTCCACCACCATAACCACCACCTGCTGCCACACTCCACCACCATAACCACCACCTGCTGCCACACTCCACCACCATAACCACCACCTGCTGCCACACTCCACCACCATAACCACCACCTGCTGCCACACTCCACCACCATAACCACCACCTGCTGCCACACTCCACCACCATAACCACCACCTGCTGCCACACTCCACCACCATAACCACCACCTGCTGCCACACTCCACCACCATAACCACCACCTGCTGCCACACTCCACCACCATAACCACCACCTGCTGCCACACTCCACCACCATAACCACCACCTGCTGCCACACTCCACCACCATAACCACCACCTGCTGCCACACTCCACCACCATAAACACCACCTGCTGCCACACTCCACCACCATAACCACCACCTGCTGCCACACTCCACCACCATAACCACCACCTGCTGCCACACTCCACCACCATAACCACCACCTGCTGCCACACTCCACCACCATAACCACCACCTGCTGCCACACTCCACCACCATAACCACCACCTGCTGCCACACTCCACCACCATAACCACCACCTGCTGCCACACTCCACCACCATAACCACCACCTGCTGCCACACTCCACCACCATAACCACCACCTGCTGCCACACTCCACCACCATAACCACCACCTGCTGCCACACTCCACCACCATAACCACCACCTGCTGCCACACTCCACCACCATAACCACCACCTGCTGCCACACTCCACCACCATAACCACCACCTGCTGCCACACTCCACCACCATAACCACCACCTGCTGCCACACTCCACCACCATAACCACCACCTGCTGCCACACTCCACCACCTAACCACCACCTGCTGCCACACTCCACCACCCCACCACCTGCTGCCACACTCCACCACCATAACCACACCTGCTGCCACACTCCACCACCATAACCACCACCTGCTGCCACACTCCACCACCATAACCACCACCTGCTGCCACACTCCACCACCATAACCACCACCTGCTGCCACACTCCACCACCATAACCACCACCTGCTGCCACACTCCACCACCATAACCACCACCTGCTGCCACACTCCACCACCATAACCACCACCTGCTGCCACACTCCACCACCATAACCACCACCTGCTGCCACACTCCACCACCATAACCACCACCTGCTGCCACACTCCACCACCATAACCACCACCTGCTGCCACACTCCACCACCATAACCACCACCTGCTGCCACACTCCACCACCATAACCACCACCTGCTGCCACACTCCACCACCATAACCACCACCTGCTGCCACACTCCACCACCATAACCACCACCTGCTGCCACACTCCACCACCATAACCACCACCTGCTGCCACACTCCACCACCATAACCACCACCTGCTGCCACACTCCACCACCATAACCACCACCTGCTGCCACACTCCACCACCATAACCACCACCTGCTGCCACACTCCCACCACCACCCTGCTACTCCACCACCACCACCTGCTGCCACACTCCACCACCATAACCACCACCTGCTGCCACACTCCACCACCATAACCACCACCTGCTGCCACACTCCACCACCATAACCACCACCTGCTGCCACACTCCACCACCATAACCACCACCTGCTGCCACACTCCACCACCATAACCACCACCTGCTGCCACACTCCACCACCATAACCACCACCTGCTGCCACACTCCACCACCATAACCACCACCTGCTGCCACACTCCACCACCATAACCACCACCTGCTGCCACACTCCACCACCATAACCACCACCTGCTGCCACACTCCACCACCATAACCACCACCTGCTGCCACACTCCACCACCATAACCACCACCTGCTGCCACACCCCACCACCATAACCACCACCTGCTGCTACACTCCACCACCATAACCACCACCTGCTGCCACACTCCACCACCATAACCACCACATGCTGCCAAACTCCACCACCATAACCACCACCTGCTGCCACACTCCATCACCACCACCACCACCACCTGCTGCCACACTCCACCACCATAACCACCACCTGCTGCCACACTCCACCACCATAACCACCACCTGCTGCCACACTCCACCACCATAACCACCACCTGCTGCCACACTCCACCACCATAACCACCACCTGCTGCCACACTCCACCACCATGTTCACCACCTGCTGCCACACTCCACCACCACCACCATCCGCTACCACACTCCACCACCATAACCACCACCTGCTGCCACACTCCATCACCATAATCACACCTGCTGCCACACTCCACCACTGTAACCACCACCTTCTGCCCCACTCCACCACCATAACCACCACCTGCTGCCATACTCCACCACAATAACCACCACCTGCTGCCACACTCCACCACATTAACCACCACCTGCTGCCACACTCCACCACCATAACCACCACCTGCTGCCCTCACTCCACCACCATAACCACCACCTGCTGCCACACTCCACCACCATAACCACCACCTGCTGCCACACTCCACCACCATAACCACCACCTGCTGCCACACTCCACCACCATAACCACCACCTGCTGCCACACTCCACCACCATAACCACCACCTGTTGCCACACTCCACCACCATAACCACCACCTGCTGCCACACTCCACCACCATAACCACCACCTGCTGCCACACTCCACCACCATAACCACCACCTGCTGCCACACTCCACCACCATAACCACCACCTGCTGCCACACTCCACCACCATAACCACCACCTGCTGCCACCTGCTGCCACACTCCACCACCATAACCACCACCTGCTGCCACACTCCACCACCATAACCACCACCTGCTGCCACACTCCCACCACCATAACCATCACCTGCTGCCACACTCCACCACCATAACCACCACCTGCTGCCACACTCCACCACCATAACCACCACCTGCTGCCACACTCCACCACCATAACCACCACCTGCTGCCACACTCCATCACCACCACCACCACCACCTGCTGCCACACTCCACCACCATAACCACCACCTGCTGCCACACTCCATCACCACCACCACCACCACCTGCTGCCACACTCCACCACCATAACCACCACCTGCTGCCACACTCCATCACCACCACCACCACCACCTGCTGCCACACTCCACCACCATAACCACCACCTGCTGCCACACTCCACCACCACCACCTGCTGCCACACTCCACCACAACCACCTGCTACCACACTCCACCACCATAACCACCACCTGCTGCCACACTCCACCACCATAACCACCACCTGCTGCCACACTCCACCACCATAACCACCACCTGCTGCCACACTCCACCACCACCACCACCACCTGCTGCTACACTCCACCACCATAACCACCACCTGCTGCCACACTCCACCACCACCACCACCTGCTGCCCCACTCCACCACCATAACCACCACCTGCTGCCACACTCCACCACAATAACCACCACCTGCTGCCACACTCCACCACCATAACCACCACCTGCTGCCACACTCCACCACCATAACCACCACCTGCTGCCACACTCCACCACCACCATAACCACCACCTGCTGCCACACTCCACCACCATAACCACCACCTGCTGCCACACTCCATTCACCATAACCACCACCTGCTGCCACACTCCACCACCACCACCACCACCTGCTTCCACACTCCACCACCATAACCACAACCTGCTGCCACACTCCACCACCATAACCACCACCTGCTGCCACACCCCACCACCACCACCACCTGCTGCCCCACTCCACCACCATAACCACCACCTGCTGCCACACTCCACCACCATAACCACCACCTGCTGCCACACTCCACCACGTTAACCACCACCTGCTGCCACACTCCACCACCATAACCACCACCTGCTGCCACACTCCACCACCATAACCACCACCTGCTGCCACACTCCACCACCATAACCACCACCTGCTGCCACACTCCACCACCATAACCACCACCTGCTGCCACACTCCACCACCATAACCACCACCTGCTGCCACACTCCACCACCATAACCACCACCTGCTGCCACACTCCACCACCATAACCACCACCTGCTGCCACACTCCACCACCATAACCACCACCTGCTGCCACACTCCACCACCATAACCACCACCTGCTGCCACACTCCACCACCATAACCACCACCTGCTGCCACACTCCACCACCATAACCACCACCTGCTGCCACACTCCACCACCATAACCACCACCTGCTGCCACACTCCACCACCATAACCACCACCTGCTGCCACACTCCACCACCATAGCCACCACTTGCAGCCACACTCCACCACCATAACCACCACCTACTGCCACACTCCACCACCATAACCACCACTTGCAGCCACACTCCACCACCATAACCACCACCTGCTGCCACACTCCACCACCATAACCACCACCTGCTGCCACACTCCACCACCATAACCACCACCTGCTGCCACACTCCACCACCACCACCTGCTGCCACACTCCACCACCATAACCACCACCTGCTGCCACACTCCACCACCATAACCACCACTTGCTGCCCCACTCCACCACCATAACCACCACCTGCTTCCACACTCCACCACCATAACCACCACCTGCTGCCACATTCCACCACCTGCTGCCACACTCCACCACCATAACCACCACTTGCAGCCACACTCCACCACCATAACCACCACCTGCTGCCACACTCCACCACCATAACCACCACCTGCTGCCACACTCCACCACCATAACCACCACCTGCTGCCACACTCCACCACCATAACCACCACCTGCTGCCACACTCCACCACCATAAACACCACCTGCTGCCACACTCCACCACCATAGCCACCACCTGCTGCCACACTCCACCACCATAACCACCACCTGCTGCCACACTCCACCACCATAACCACCACCTGCTGCCACACTCCACCACCATAACCACCACCTGCTGCCACACTCCACCACCATAACCACCACCTGCTGCCACACTCCACCACCACCATAACCACCACCTGCTGCCACACTCCACCACTGTAACCACCACCTGCTGCCACACTCCACCACCATAACCCGCTCAGCGTTCCTGCACCGGCATGTTCGAGGGGATTAAAAAGCCGGTCTATGAGTCGTGTGTTTTGCGATACAACAGTGACCCTGAACCTAATGTAAAATACCATCATCCCTAGTCTATTTTTAATTTCATATTTACTTCCAACCATCGCCCATTACATTTATCAAAGGGGATCATGTATGTGAGGGAAGAACATAACTTCAGCACTGCAAGAAGTTATGTGTGTATTTTCAAGTTCGTCCCCTGCTGCCTGTATTTACCCAGGCCTTTTTCCTAAATATATAACTTATCCAATTCATTCCTATTCTGTTTCATGTTGATAAGTATAATAGGTTATTAATATTCCCCTTTACTATGACCATTCAGTCACACCTCTATCATGTCACCCCTATTTCTTCTTCGTCATCGTTCTAGAGAATGTAATTTGAGCTTTGACAATCTTTCTTGAAGGATCGTTTATTATGCATAGGGCAAAAAATAATATGAAAAAACTGCTATCAGACGTTTATATTAAAAAATAGAGGCCTGGGCATTGGTGATTTCAATGCGTTTTCAGTAGTAACCAATATTGTCCTTAACCTCACACACGTCTCACATTCGCTCAAAACATACCTCCCACACCTTGCTGTGGCATTTGACAAATAAAAAAATCTCATTCAGTAAAAGCAAGCCTCTCATATTTTAAAATAAGGCCTTCTGCGGCGCGAGGCGCGCTAAATGCGGATCCCAGGAGGTTCACACATAAGTGTGAACTCTTAATCTAGCTTAATACCTCACCTATACTCTGTGCTTCATCAGAGTTGATATTCAGCTACAATAGCTCGTATTTTCTCTCGTTGCTTATATTTTCTGTTATTCATAAACCCGATCAAACCTTCCTAACCTAACCTAACCTAACCTAACCTAACCTAACCTAACCTAACCTAACCTAACCTAACCTAACCTAACATATTATTTATAACAAACAAATACATTCTACAGAACAGTTATTGTTGTTGTTTAGTGACATCGTGAAAAGCGAACTCAGGTATAGGGACAATGTATTGATGGTCATTAGCATATAGGTGTGAAGGTATTACAGTACCTTACTGGTCAACTATGTATGACGTCACCAGACCAACCAATGCGACCTTTGGCGTCCTACTGGCATGTGTATTTGATGTTATTAATCAAAAATGACTAGACTAACCATCCCCACCTAACCTAATCAGAGGACTAAGAATATACATTTTAGTCATCCACAACTGTAATCATTATTCAGTGATAAGTTCAAAAGTATAACAGAAGCCCAAATATCATACTGCAATTTAAGCAGAATCGTACATCTGGCAGCATAGCAGGTGAGCTGAACATAAGAATAAAGGTAACTTCAGAGGTCCTATTGGCCCATACGAGGTAGCTCCTTTATATTTCCACCCAATCTCATTCATGTCCACCCTATGCTTAAAACAACCAAGGGATCCCACTTAAAGTATTAGTTTACAATAATAGTTTTAATAAATAGCTCTTATTCTAGTTTTATATACAACAGCAATTATGAAACCCTATAGCTAGATATTCTACTATAATCCACAAGTAGTTACCACACATCTGGCAGTACAGCGGATTAGTGGCTGTGTTCATAGGCTAGTCAACTGTCCTCACATCCATCAAATAGATATCCAAATATCGCACCTCAATTCATCCATCTAGCAACTCAGCTGGATGTTAGCCACTATATTCATAGGCTAATCATTTCTACACCTCAAAAAATCCTAGTCTTGCTACGCAAATCAGCTAACTTGTTTCTAAACCAACACTCGCAAATACAATCATGCATACCTACACATACTTCAAAACCTATGCATTCATAGAGAATAGCCTAGTTTTTTGCCACCATTTCCCCATTAATCAGATGTAATTTATGCCATACACACAGAAAATACAGCATTTACACACCAAATATGCCATTTATGCACAAAATATATTATTTACACTCTAAATATACCATCACATAAAAAATATGAGATTTTCATACAAAATATGTCAGTTGCAAACAAAAATATACCATTTACACAATATTGCATGTACACTCAGAGTATGACATTTACACAAAGTACGGTATTTTGCACAAATATATCAAAATGCTTATGCATTTAGACAATCAAAAATGCTCTTTCACTAAAATTACACAATTTCACAAACGTAATTTTCACAAAATACCTACACATTGTCTCATAAACCAAAATACACTTACACCATGAAGATCTATTTTATCAAATTACAGAGCTTACACAAAATACACAATTTTCACACACAAATACAGTTGCACCAGTTCCAGTTCAACAAATTAAACACAACTTGTATAAATGCACTATTATCACAAAAATTATTACACAGTTTGTGTAATTATTTTACATCTTTGCACAATTAATACAAGAAAACTTGCTATATAATTACTCAGCCTGCACAATGACAATCAATACGCAAAGGTATAAATAAACAATTCGTCCATATGCAATTACACAACATGCGCAATTAATTCACGACTTATACAATATTACGCATCTTTCATAATTATTACACACAACTTGCACAAATGCATATCTGGCACAAATACGTACAATACATAACTACCCCAAATATGAAAATACACAACTAGCATAAATACACGATTTACACAAATACAATTGCGACATTTACACAACTAGCTCAAAAATATAATCAATACACAACTTACCAAAATATGAACAATACATAACTAGCACATATTCATTAAATACACAACTATGCAATTTCTGCAAATACACATACAAAAACATATACAATTAATACATACAACTTGCACAAAACAATACACAATTTATAGAAATATAATCAATACATAATTTCAATAATCATACAACATATGCAAAATACATAATCTGCACAATTAATACACTAGTATATTAATTGTGCTATATATGTACAAACACAACCAACTGGGTCAAACAATACACAATTTGCATGATATTTTTCTGGGTATATTTAGGACATTAATTATAATATGCTGAGTTTAACCAACTCCCCAAAAGTCAGAATTTCACATATAAAAATGGTTCATATAACTGCCGATGAGCTCAATATATAACACATTCTTTTTCCATTAAGATATCAACATTATTAGTGCTAAACTATTCATCTAACATATGTCCACTGTTTTTATGTCTTATTAATACCTTCCTTGTTACATTCTCTCCAATCAGACCACCATATTTATGTATTTATTCAAACCATCTAACAGACTTATTTGTTCTAGCCTTAGTTATGTTAGGGCAGGTGGGGTTAGGTGGAGTCAGTATTTTCTATGATAATTTTAGACAAATTTGCTATATCTTATCAAAATGCATCCTGTTAAAACTTAAATTCATCTAAATCTATCAAAAATATACTTATACTACGCAAATTTGACTAAATTCTACCTAGCTAATCTTACTAAATATGAGCATCCCATATCCTCTCATACAAGCCTATGTCGCCTCTGTCCATACATTATATAAGTCTGCCATATAGCACGAACCCCAAATAGGGAAATTTACACTATTTCATAAACATACTAGTTCATTACCCTAAGATATTATATATGTCCTTCCCTACACGACCTCACCTAACCTGACCTAGCATATCCAACCCTGGATTTGGTTAAAGTCGGCGAAATTCATTCTATGCCACCTAAATTTTACCAAATATACGCAAATGTTTCATATCACAGCACTTCCAAAGCCCATTTTTACCTACATTTTCTCCTATTCCATCCTACCCTATGCAACCTAACCTAACCTATCCTACCATATCCAAACCTAGATTTGGTTAAAGTCTGCGAAATTTAAGCTATCCCACCTAAATTCTATCTAATTTAAGGCAATTCCCACCAAATATATCCAAATGTTCTGTATCACAGCACTTTCAAAGCCCATTTTTACCGACATTTTATCCTATTCCATCCTACCCTACGCAACCTTACCTAACCTATCCTAGCATATCCAAACCTAGATTTGGTTAAAGTCGGCGAAATTTAAGTTATCCCATATAAATTTCACCTAATTTAAGACAATTTCCACCAAATATACCCAAAAATGTTTTTGAACATAGCACGGCCAAAGCTCATTTTAGCTGAGTTTTCACCTATTCCAACCTGCCCTTGACAACCCTACCCATCCTCTCCTGGCATATCCAAAGTCAGATTTGATTATAGTTGGCAAAATTTATGCCTTTCCAACCTAAATTTTACCTAATTTATGCCAATTTCCACCGAATATACCCAAATGTTTTGTATCTTAGCATGGTCAAAGTTCATTTCACCCCAAGTTTTCACCTATTCCATCTTACCTTACACAGCCTCACATAACCTAACCTAGCATATCCCAAGCTAGATTTGATTAGAGTTCGTGAAATTTATGCTTACTCACCTAAATTCAACCTAATTTAAGACAATTTCTACCCAAAATGATTTGTTACATAGCTCAGCCAAAGACCATTTTACCGGAGTTTTCACATATTCCAACCTACCCTACATAGCCTTACCTATCCCTGACCTAGCAGATTTGATTAAAGTTGGGGAAATTTAAGCTATCGCCATCAAATTGGAGACAATTCCCACCAAATATGCCTAAATGTTGTGTATCATAGCACAGCCAAAACCCATTTTACCCACATTTTCATCCATTCCATCTAAACCTGGACCTAGCCTCTGATACTACATATACTCAGAGAAGTGATGTTTTTTGGATATGAACCTAAATGCCCGTGCCTAACCTGCAAGAGTCTTGGAGCTTTGTTGAATATTTTACCTATTTTTTTCTTCAAAAACTGAAGTTTTGGATATGAACCTATCCGCACTGTGCCTAACCTGCTAGGTTCTTTGTTGAACATTGAAACCATATTCATAGAAAAGTGATGTTTTGGACCCAAAAATGTTTTTGAACATAGCACGGCCAAAGCTCATTTTAGCTGAGTTTTCACCTATTCCAACCTGCCCTTGACAACCCTACCCATCCTCTCCTGGCATATCCAAAGTCAGATTTGATTATAGTTGGCAAAATTTATGCCTTTCCAACCTAAATTTTACCTAATTTATGCCAATTTCCACCGAATATACCCAAATGTTTTGTATCTTAGCATGGTCAAAGTTCATTTCACCCCAAGTTTTCACCTATTCCATCTTACCTTACACAGCCTCACATAACCTAACCTAGCATATCCCAAGCTAGATTTGATTAGAGTTCGTGAAATTTATGCTTACTCACCTAAATTCAACCTAATTTAAGACAATTTCTACCCAAAATGATTTGTTACATAGCTCAGCCAAAGACCATTTTACCGGAGTTTTCACATATTCCAACCTACCCTACATAGCCTTACCTATCCCTGACCTAGCAGATTTGATTAAAGTTGGGGAAATTTAAGCTATCGCCATCAAATTGGAGACAATTCCCACCAAATATGCCTAAATGTTGTGTATCATAGCACAGCCAAAACCCATTTTACCCACATTTTCATCCATTCCATCTAAACCTGGACCTAGCCTCTGATACTACATATACTCAGAGAAGTGATGTTTTTTGGATATGAACCTAAATGCCCGTGCCTAACCTGCAAGAGTCTTGGAGCTTTGTTGAATATTTTACCTATTTTTTTCTTCAAAAACTGAAGTTTTGGATATGAACCTATCCGCACTGTGCCTAACCTGCTAGGTTCTTTGTTGAACATTGAAACCATATTCATAGAAAAGTGATGTTTTGGATATGGACCTAACAAGAGTCTTGGAGCTTTGTTGAATATTTTATCTATTTTTCTTCAAAAACTAAAGTTTTGGATATGAACCTATCCGCACTGTGCCTAACCTGCTAGGTTCTTTGTTGAACATTGAAACCATATTCATAGAAAAGTGATGTTTTGGATATGGACCTAACAAGAGTCTTGGAGCTTTGTTGAATATTTTATCTATTTTTCTTCAAAAACTAAAGTTTTGGATATGAACCTATCCGCACTGTGCCTAACCTGCTAGGTTCTTTGTTGAACATTGAAACCATATTCATAGAAAAGTGATGTTTTGGATATGGACCTAACAGCCCCTCTCCTTTAAAACTTGGAACTGTGTTCAATATTGTAGATATAGTGTTGGGTATGTGTTTTGTTTTTACACATCAACCCAACCGTCCTGGACCTAACCTCCCTTCATCTAACTTTAAATTTATCATAAATATGGAAGGACGTGTTGTTTGTGCAACAACCCAACCGTCCTGGACCTAACCTCCATTTATCTAACTTCAAATTTATCATAAATATGGGAGGACCGTGTTATTTGTGCATCAACCCAGCCGTCCTGGGCCTAACCTCCCTTTATCTAACTTCAAATTTATTGTATTTATGGGAAGAAGGTGTTGTTTATGCATCAACCCAACCGCCCTGGACCTAACCTCTGATACACGAATCTTGGTTCAACATTGCATCATACTCGTAGCATATTTTTTTCACATAATTCAACCATCCTCAACCTAACCTCTATTACCTGGGGGGAGGGAGGTTAATGGAAAATATGATAATAATGGGAATTTTCTCTACATCAGTTCAACTTAACCATCCTTAACCTAACCTTAGTTAGAAAGGGATATAACTCACCAAAACTATTTAATTACCATTTACCTTATTTTCCTTATCCTAACCCATAACCAGAGGGTTTAGACCCCCCTTTACCTCGAAATTATACTATATATTTAAGGTAGGAATATATTTTCACACATAAACCTAACATTCCCTAATTTAACCCTGTACTCTAATTTCGAGGTAAAGGGGGGTCTAAACCCTCTGGTTATGGGTTAGGATAAGGAAAATAAGGTAAATGGTAATTAAATAGTTTTGGTGAGTTATATCCCTTTCTAACTAAGGTTAGGTTAAGGATGGTTAAGTTGAACTGATGTAGAGAAAATTCCCATTATTATCATATTTTCCATTAACCTCCCTCCCCCCAGGTAATAGAGGTTAGGTTGAGGATGGTTGAATTATGTGAAAAAAATATGCTACGAGTATGATGCAATGTTGAACCAAGATTCGTGTATCAGAGGTTAGGTCCAGGGCGGTTGGGTTGATGCATAAACAACACCTTCTTCCCATAAATACAATAAATTTGAAGTTAGATAAAGGGAGGTTAGGCCCAGGACGGCTGGGTTGATGCACAAATAACACGGTCCTCCCATATTTATGATAAATTTGAAGTTAGATGAAGGGAGGTTAGGTCCAGGACGGTTGGGTTGATGTGTAAAAACAAAACACATACCCAACACTATATCTACAATATTGAACACAGTTCCAAGTTTTAAAGGAGAGGGGCTGTTAGGTCCATATCCAAAACATCACTTTTCTATGAATATGGTTTCAATGTTCAACAAAGAACCTAGCAGGTTAGGCACAGTGCGGATAGGTTCATATCCAAAACTTTAGTTTTTGAAGAAAAATAGATAAAATATTCAACAAAGCTCCAAGACTCTTGTTAGGTCCATATCCAAAACATCACTTTTCTATGAATATGGTTTCAATGTTCAACAAAGAACCTAGCAGGTTAGGCACAGTGCGGATAGGTTCATATCCAAAACTTTAGTTTTTGAAGAAAAATAGATAAAATATTCAACAAAGCTCCAAGACTCTTGTTAGGTCCATATCCAAAACATCACTTTTCTATGAATATGGTTTCAATGTTCAACAAAGAACCTAGCAGGTTAGGCACAGTGCGGATAGGTTCATATCCAAAACTTCAGTTTTTGAAGAAAAAAAATAGGTAAAATATTCAACAAAGCTCCAAGACTCTTGCAGGTTAGGCACGGGCATTTAGGTTCATATCCAAAAAACATCACTTCTCTGAGTATATGTAGTATCAGAGGCTAGGTCCAGGTTTAGATGGAATGGATGAAAATGTGGGTAAAATGGGTTTTGGCTGTGCTATGATACACAACATTTAGGCATATTTGGTGGGAATTGTCTCCAATTTGATGGCGATAGCTTAAATTTCCCCAACTTTAATCAAATCTGCTAGGTCAGGGATAGGTAAGGCTATGTAGGGTAGGTTGGAATATGTGAAAACTCCGGTAAAATGGTCTTTGGCTGAGCTATGTAACAAATCATTTTGGGTAGAAATTGTCTTAAATTAGGTTGAATTTAGGTGAGTAAGCATAAATTTCACGAACTCTAATCAAATCTAGCTTGGGATATGCTAGGTTAGGTTATGTGAGGCTGTGTAAGGTAAGATGGAATAGGTGAAAACTTGGGGTGAAATGAACTTTGACCATGCTAAGATACAAAACATTTGGGTATATTCGGTGGAAATTGGCATAAATTAGGTAAAATTTAGGTTGGAAAGGCATAAATTTTGCCAACTATAATCAAATCTGACTTTGGATATGCCAGGAGAGGATGGGTAGGGTTGTCAAGGGCAGGTTGGAATAGGTGAAAACTCAGCTAAAATGAGCTTTGGCCGTGCTATGTTCAAAAACATTTTTGGGTATATTTGGTGGAAATTGTCTTAAATTAGGTGAAATTTATATGGGATAACTTAAATTTCGCCGACTTTAACCAAATCTAGGTTTGGATATGCTAGGATAGGTTAGGTAAGGTTGCGTAGGGTAGGATGGAATAGGATAAAATGTCGGTAAAAATGGGCTTTGAAAGTGCTGTGATACAGAACATTTGGATATATTTGGTGGGAATTGCCTTAAATTAGATAGAATTTAGGTGGGATAGCTTAAATTTCGCAGACTTTAACCAAATCTAGGTTTGGATATGGTAGGATAGGTTAGGTTAGGTTGCATAGGGTAGGATGGAATAGGAGAAAATGTAGGTAAAAATGGGCTTTGGAAGTGCTGTGATATGAAACATTTGCGTATATTTGGTAAAATTTAGGTGGCATAGAATGAATTTCGCCGACTTTAACCAAATCCAGGTTTGGATATGCTAGGTCAGGTTAGGTGAGGTCGTGTAGGGAAGGACATATATAATATCTTAGGGTAATGAACTAGTATGTTTATGAAATAGTGTAAATTTCCCTATTTGGGATTCGTGCTATATGGCAGACTTATATAATGTATGGACAGAGGTGACATAGGCTTGTATGAGAGGATATGGGATGCTCATATTTAGTAAGTTTAGCTAGGTAGAATTTAGTCAAATTTGCGTAGTATAAGTATATTTTTGATAGATTTAGATGAATTTAAGTTTTAACAGGATGCATTTTGATAAGATATAGCAAATTTGTCTAAAATTATCATAGAAAATACTGACTCCACCTAACCCCACCTGCCCTAACATAACTAAGGCTAGAACAAATAAGTCTGTTAGATGGTTTGAATAAATACATAAATATGGTGGTCTGATTGGAGAGAATGTAACAAGGAAGGTATTAATAAGACATAAAAACAGTGGACATATGTTAGATGAATAGTTTAGCACTAATAATGTTGATATCTTAATGGAAAAAGAATGTGTTATATATTGAGCTCATCGGAAGTTATATGAACCATTTTTATATGTGAAATTCTGACTTTTGGGGAGTTGGTTAAACTCAGCATATTATAATTAATGTCCTAAATATACCCAGAAAAATATCATGCAAATTGTGTATTGTTTGACCCAGTTGGTTGTGTTTGTACATATATAGCACAATTAATATACTTGTGTATTAATTGTGCAGATTATGTATTTTGCATATGTTGTATGATTATTGAAATTATGTATTGATTATATTTCTATAAATTGTGTATTGTTTTGTGCAAGTTGTATGTATTAATTGTATATGTTTTTGTATGTGTATTTGCAGAAATTGCATAGTTGTGTATTTAATGAATATGTGCTAGTTATGTATTGTTCATATTTTGGTAAGTTGTGTATTGATTATATTTTTGAGCTAGTTGTGTAAATGTCGCAATTGTATTTGCGTAAATCGTGTATTTATGCTAGTTGTGTATTTTCATATTTGGGGTAGTTATGTATTGTACGTATTTGTGCTAGATATGCATTTGTGCAAGTTGTGTGTAATAATTATGAAAGATGCGTAATATTGTATAAGTTGTGTATTTATTGCGCATGTTGTGTAATTGCATATGGACGAATTGTTTATTTATACCTTTGCGTATTGATTGTCATTGTGCAGGCTGAGTAATTATATAGCAAGTTTTCTTGTATTAATTGTGCAAAGATGTAAAATAATTACACAAACTGTGTAATAATTTTTGTGATAATAGTGCATTTATGCAAGTTGTGTTTAATTTGTTGAAGTGGAACTGGTGCAACTGTATTTGTGTGTGAAAATTGTGTAAGCTCTGTAATTTGATAAAATAGATCTTCATGGTGTAAGTGTATTTTGGTTTATGAGACAATGTGTGGGTATTTTGTGAAAATTACGTTTGTGAAATTGTGTAATTTTAGTGAAAGAGCATTTTTGATTGTCTAAATGCATAAGCATTTTGATATATATTTGTGCAAAATACCGTACTTTGTGTAAATGTCATACTCTGAGTGTACATGCAATATTGTGTAAATGGTATATTTTGTTTGCAACTGACATATTTTGTATGAAAATCTCATATTTTTTATGTGATGGTATATTTAGAGTGTAAATAATATATTTTGTGCATAAATGGCATATTTGGTGTGTAAATGCTGTATTTTCTGTGTGTATGGCATAAATTACATCTGATTAATGGGGAAATGGTGGCAAAAAACTAGGCTATTCTCTATGAATGAATAGGTTTTGAAGTATGTGTAGGTATGCATGATTGTATTTGCGAGTGTTGGTTTAGAAACAAGTTAGCTGATTTGCGTAGCAAGACTAGGATTTTTTGAGGTGTAGAAATGATTAGCCTATGAATATAGTGGCTAACATCCAGCTGAGTTGCTAGATGGATGAATTGAGGTGCGACATTTGGATATCTATTTGATGGATGTGAGGACAGTTGACTAGCCTATGAACACAGCCACTAATCCGCTGTACTGCCAGATGTGTGGTAACTACTTGTGGATTATAGTAGAATATCTAGCTATAGGGTTTCATAATTGCTGTTGTGTATAAAACTAGAATAAGAGCTATTTATTAAAACTATTATTGTAAACTAATACTTTAAGTGGGATCCCTTGGTTGTTTTAAGCATAGGGTGGACATGAATGAGATTGGGTGGAAATATATAGGAGCTGCCTCGTATGGGCCAATAGGACCTCTGCAGTTACCTTTATTCTTATGTTCAGCTCACCTGCTATGCTGCCAGATGTACGATTCTGCTTAAATTGCAGTATGACATTTGGGCTTCTGTTATACTTTTGAACTTATCACTGAATAATGATTACAGTTGTGGATGACTAAAATGTATATTCTTAGTCCTCTGATTAGGTTAGGTGGGGATGGTTAGTCTAGTCATTTTTGATTAATAACATCAAATACTCATGCCAGTAGGACGCCAAAGGTCGCATTGGTTGTCTGGTGACGTCATACATAGTTGACCAGTAAGGTACTGTAATACCTTCACACCTATATGCTAATGACCATCAATACCTTATCCCTATACCTGAGTTCGCTTTTCACGATGTCACTAAACAACAACAATAACTGTTCTGTAGAATGTATTTGTTTGTTATAAATAATATGTTGTTAGGTTATAGGTTAGGTTAGGTTAGGTTAGGTTAGGTTAGGTTAGGTTAGGTTAGGTTAGGAAGGTTTGATCGGGTTTATGAATAACAGAAAATATAAGCAACGAGAGAAAATACGAGCTATTGTAGCTGAATATCAACTTTGATGAAGCACAGAGTATAGGTGAGGTATTAAGCCAGATTAAGAGTTCACACTTATGTGTGAACCTCCTGGGATCCGCATTTACGCGCCTCGCGCCGCAGAAGGCCTTATTTTAAAATATGAGAGGTTTGCTTTTACTTAATGAGATTTTTTTATTTGTTATATGCCACAGCAAGGTGTGGGAGGTATGTTTTGAGCGAATGTGAGACGTGTGTGAGGTTAAGGACAATATTGGTTACTACTGAAAACGCATTGAAATCACCAATGCCCAGGCCTCTATTTTTTAATATAAACGACTGATAGCAGTTTTTTCATATTATTTTTTGCCCTATGCATAATAAACGATCCTTCAAGAAAGATTGTCAAAGCTCAAATTACATTCTCTAGAACGATGACGAAGAAGAAATAGGGGTGACATGATAGAGGTGTGACTGAATGGTCATAGTAAAGGGGAATATTTTTAACCTATTATACGTATCAACATGAAACAGAATAGGAATGAATTGGATAAGTTATATATTTAGGAAAAAGGCCTGGGTAAATACAGGCAGCAGGGGACGAACTTGAAAATACACACATAACTTCTTGCAGTGCTGAAGTTATGTTCTTCCCTCACATACATGATCCCCTTTGATAAATGTAATGGGCGATGGTTGGAAGTAAATATGAAATTAAAAATAGACTAGGGATGATGGTATTTTACATTAGGTTCAGGGTCACTGTTGTATCGCAAAACACACGACTCATAGACCGGCTTTTTAATCCCCTCGAACATGCCGGTGCAGGAACGCTGAGCGGCTAGCTGGTGACGTCATTGACCATTAGCAATGTCTGTGCAGGGTCACTGAGCCAACGAAATTTGGGGATGCCAGGGACCGGCTTTTTAATCCCTAGGCAAGTTGAATCGAGAAAACCCAGGGTGCGTAGACCGTGCCCGGAAAAAACAAAAACGCACGGTCTATGTCGTACTTCAAGTTCGTGAAACTAGGGGTGCGTAGACAGGCCCCGGAAAAAAAACAAAAAAACGACCGGTCTAAAAGTTGAAAATAACCCTGCGACGTAGAGCGTCCCTGGGAAAAAACAAAACGGACGCTCTATGGGGCTGCGACGTAGAGCGTCCCTGGAAAAAAAACAAAACGGACGCTCTATGGCATCATGCCATAGAGCGTCCCTGGAAAAAACCAAAACGGACGCTCTATGGCATCAATCCCACTACTCATAACCACCACCTGCCGCCACACTCCACCACCATAACCACCAACTGCTGCCACACTCCACCACCATAACCATCACCTGCTGCAAAACCCCACCACCATAACCACCATCAGCTGCTAAACTCCACCACCATACCCACCACCTGCTGCCACACTCCACCACCAAAACCACCACCTGCTGCTACACTCCATCACCACCACCACCACCACCTGCTGCTAAACTCCACCACCATAACCACCACCTGCTGCCACACTCCACCACCATAACCACCATAACCACCACATGCTGCCAAACTCCACAACCAAAACCACTACCTGCTGCCACACTCCATCACTACCACCACCACCACCTCCTGCTGCCACACTCCACCACCATAACCACCACCTGCTGCTACACTCCACCACCACCACCTGCTGCCACACACCAACACCACCACCTGCTACCACACTCCACCACCATAACCACAACCTGCTGCCACACTCAACCACCATAACCAACACTTGCTGCCACACTCCACCACCACCACCACCTGCTGCCCCACTCCACCACCATAACCACCACCTGCTGCTAAACTCCACCACCATAACCACCACATGCTGCCACACTCCACCACCATAACCACCACCTGTTGCCGCACTCCACCACCATAACCACCATCTGCTGCCACACTCAACCACAATAACCACCACCTGCTGCCGCACTCCACCACCATAACCACCCTCTGCTGCCACACTCAACCATCATAACCACCACCTGCTGCTACACTCCACCACCATAACCACCACCTGCTGCCACACTCCACCACCATAACCACCACCTGCTGCCACACTCCCCTAGTATAAACACCACCTGCTGCCACACTCCACCACCAGAACCACCACCTGCTGCCACACTCCACCACCATAACCACCACCTGCTGCCACACTCCACCACCATAACCACCACCTGCTGCAACACTTCACCACCATAACCACCACCTGCTTCCACACTCCACCACCTGCTGCCACACTCCACCACAATAAAAACTACCTGCTTCCACACTCTACCACCTGCTGCCACACTCCACCACAATAACCACCCCCTGCGGCCACACTCCACCACCATAACTACCACCTGCTGCCACACTCCACCACCATAACCACCACCTGCAGCCATACTCCACCACCATAACCACCACCTGCTGCCACACTCCACCACAAAAACCACCACCTGCAGCCATACTCCACCACTATAACACCCACTTGCTGCCACACTCCACCACCAAAACTACCACCTGCTGCCACACTCCACCACCATAAACACCACCTGCTGCCACACTTCACCACCATAGCCACCACTTGCAGCCACACTCCACCACCATAACCACCACCTGCTGCCACACTCCACCACCATAACCATCACCTGCTGCCACACCCCACCACCATAACCACCACCTGCTGCCGCACTCCACCACCATAACCACCCTCTGCTGCCACACTCAACCATCATAACCACCACCTGCTGCTACACTCCACCACCATAACCACCACCTGCTGCCACACTCCACCACCATAACCACCACCTGCTGCCACACTCCCCTAGTATAAACACCACCTGCTGCCACACTCCACCACCAGAACCACCACCTGCTGCCACAGTCCACCACCATAACCACCACCTGCTGCCACACTCCACCACCATAACCACCACCTGCTGCAACACTTCACCACCATAACCACCACCTGCTTCCACACTCCACCACCTGCTGCCACAATCCACCACAATAAAACTACCTGCTTCCACAATCTACCACCTGCTGCCACACTCCACCACAATAACCACCCCCTGCGGCCACACTCCACCACCATAACCACCACCTGCTGCACACTCCACCACCATAAATACCACCTGCTGCCACACTCCACCACAAAAACCACCACCTGCAGCCATACTCCACCACTATAACACCCACTTGCTGCCACACTCCACCACCAAAATTACCACCTGCTGCCACACTCCACCACCATAAACACCACCTGCTGCCACACTTCACCACCATAGCCACCACTTGCAGCCACACTCCACCACCATAACCACCACCTGCTGCCACACTCCACCACCATAACCATCACCTGCTGCCACACTCCACCACCATAACCACCACCTGCTGCAACACTTCACCACCATAACCACCACCTGCTTCCACACTCCACCACCTGCTGCCACAATCCACCACAATAAAACTACTTGCTTCCACAATCTACCACCTGCTGCCACACTCCACCACAATAACCACCCCCTGCGGCCACACTCCACCACCATAACCACCACCTGCAGCCATACTCCACCACCATAACCATCACCTGCTGCCACACTCCACCACAAAAACCACCACCTGCAGCCATACTCCACCACTGTAACACCCACTTGCTGCCACACTCCACCACCAAAATTACCACCTGCTGCCACACTCCACCACCATAAACACCACCTGCTGCCACACTTCACCACCATAGCCACCACTTGCAGCCACACTCCACCACCATAACCACCACCTGCTGCCACACTCCACCACCATAACCATCACCTGCTGCCACACCCCACCACCATAACCACCACCTGCTGCTAAATTCCTCCACCATAACCACCACCTGCTGCCACACTCCACCACCATAAACACCACCTGCTGCCACACCCCACCACCATACCCATCACCTGCTGCCACACCCCACCACCATAACCACCACCTGCTGCTAAACTCCACCACCACAACCACCACCTGCTGCCACACTCCACAACCATAACCACCACATGCTGCCAAACTCCACCAACAAAACCACCACCTGCTGCCACACTCGACCACCATAACCACCACCTGCTGCCACACTCCACCACTGTAACCACCACCTGCTGCCACACTCCGCCACCATTACCACCACCTGCTGCCACACTCCACAACCATATTCACCACCTGCTGCCACACTCCACCACCATAACCACTACCTGCGCCCTCACTCCACC
Organism: Procambarus clarkii; assembly: GCF_020424385.1. NCBI lineage: Eukaryota > Metazoa > Arthropoda > Malacostraca > Decapoda > Cambaridae > Procambarus > Procambarus clarkii. The sequence goes on from NW_025559602.1 coordinate 43,155, forward strand.
ACCATAGCCACCACCTGCAGCCACTCTCCACCACCTGCTGCCTCACTCCACCATCATAACCACCACCTGCTGCCGCACTTTACCACCATAACCACCATCTGCTGCCACACTCCACCACCATAACCACCACCTGCTGCCACACCCCACCACCATAACCACCACCTGCTGCTAATCTCCACCACCATAACCACCACCTGCTGCCACACTCCACCACCATAACCACCACATGCAGCCAAACTCCACCACCAAAACCACCACTTGCTGCCACACTCCATCACCACCACCACCACCACCTGCTGCCACACTCCACCACCATAACCACCACCTGCTGCCACACTCCACCACCATAATCACCACCTGCTGCCACACTCCACCACTGTAACCACCACCTGCTGCCACACTCCACCACCATAACCACCACCTGCTGCCACACTCCACCACCATGTTCACCACCTGCTGCCACACTCCACCACCACCACATGCTGCCACACTCCACCACCACCACCATCCGCTACCACACTCCACCACCATAACCACCACCTGCTGCCCACTCCACCACCATAACCACCAACTGCTGCCATACTCCACCACAATAACCACCACCTGCTGCCACACTCCACCACATTAACCACCACCTGCTGCCCCACTCCACCACCATAACCACTACCTGCGCCCTCACTCCACCACCATAACTACCACCTGCTGCCACACTCCACCACCATAACCAAAACCTGATGCCACACTCCACCACCATAGCCACCACCTGCAGACACTCTCCACCACCAAAACCACCACTTGCTGCCTCACTCCACCACCATAACCACCATCTGCTGCCACACTCAACCACCATAACCACCACCTGCTGCCACACTCCACCACCATAAACACCACCTGCTGCCACATTCCACCACCATAACCAACACCTGCTGCCACACTCCACCACTATAAACACCACCTGCTGCCACATTCCACCACCAAAATCACCTCCTGCGGCCACACTACACCACCATAACCACCACCTGCTGCCACACTCAATTTCCTTAACCACTACCTGCTGCAACACTCCACAACCATAACCACCACCTGCTGCAAAACCCCACCACCATAACCACCACCTGCTGCTAAACTCCACCACCATACCCACCACCTGCTGCCACACTCCACACCATAACCACCACATGCTGCCTAACTCCACCACCAAAACCACCACCTGCTGCCACACTCCACCACCATAACCACCACCTGCTGCCACACTCCACCACCACCACCTGCTGCCACACTCCACCACCTGCTACCACACTCCACCACCATAACCACAACCTGCTGCCACACTCCACCACCATAACCAACACCTGCTGCCACACTCCACCACCACCACCACCACCACCTGCTGCTAAACTTCACCACCATAACCACCACCTGCTGCTAAACTCCACCACCACCACCACCTGCTGCCCCACTCAACCACCATAACCACCACCTGCTGCCATACTCCACCACAATAACCACCACCTGCTGCCACACTCCACCACGTTAACCACCACCTGATGCCACACTCCACCACCATAACCACCACCTGCTGCCACACTCCATCACCACCACCACCACCACCTGCTGCCTCACTCCACCACCATAACCACCACCTGCTGCCACACTCCACCACCACCACCTGCTGCCACACGCCACCACAACCACCACCACCTGCTACCACACTCCACCACCATAACCACAACCTGCTGCCACACTCCACCACCATAACCACCACCTGCTGCCACACCCCACCACCACCACCACCTGCTGCCCCACTCCACCACCATAACCACCACCTGCTGCCATATTCCACCACAATAACCACCACCTGCTGCCACACTCCACCACGTTAACCACCACCTGATGCCACACTCCACCACCATAACCACCACCTGCTGCCACACTCCACCACCATAACCACCATAACCACCACATGCTGCCAAACTCCACAACCAAAACCACTACCTGCTGCCACACTCCATCACTACCACCACCACCACCTCCTGCTGCCACACTCCACCACCATAACCACCACCTGCTGCTACACTCCACCACCACCACCTGCTGCCACACACCAACACCACCACCTGCTACCACACTCCACCACCATAACCACAACCTGCTGCCACACTCAACCACCATAACCTATACTTGCTGCCACACTCCACCACCACCACCACCTGCTGCCCCACTCCACCACCATAACCACCACCTGCTGCTAAACTCCACCACCATAACCACCACCTGCTGCCACACTCCACCACCATAACCACCACCTGTTGCCGCACTCCACCACCATAACCACCATCTGCTGCCACACTCAACCACCATAACCACCACCTGCTGCCGCACTCCACCACCATAACCACCATCTGCTGCCACACTCAACCATCATAACCACCACCTGCTGCCACACTCCACCACCATAACCACCACCTGCTGCCACACTCCACCACCATAACCACCACCTGCTGCCACACTCCCCTAGTATAAACACCACCTGCTGCCACACTCCACCACCAAAACCACCACCTGCTGCCACACTCCACCACCATAACCACCACCTGCTGCCACACTCCACCACCTGCTGCAACACTTCACCACCATAACCACCATCTGCTTCCACACTCCACCACCTGCTGCCACACTCCACCACAATAAAAACTACCTGCTTCCACAATCTACCACCTGCTGCCACACTCCACCACAATAACCACCCCCTGCGGCCACACTCCACCACCATAACCACCACCTGCTGCACACTCCACCACCATAACTACCACCTGCTGCCACACTCCACCACCATAACCACCACCTGCAGCCATACTCCACCACCATAACCACCACCTGCTGCCACACTCCCCCACAAAAACCACCACATGCAGCCATACTCCACCACTATAACACCCACTTGCTGCCACACTCCACCACCAAAACTACCACCTGCTGCCACACTCCACCACCATAAACACCACCTGCTGCCACACTTCACCACCATAGCCACCACTTGCAGCCACACTCCACCACCATAACCACCACCTGCTGCCACACTCCACCACCATAACCATCACCTGCTGCCACACCCCACCACCATAACCACCACCTGCTACTAAACTCCACCACCATAACCACCACCTGCTGGCACTCTCCACCACCATAACCACCACATGCAGCCACACTTCACCACTGTAACCACCATCTGCTGCCACACTCAACCACCATAACCACCACCTGCCGCCACACTCCACCACCATAACCACCAACTGCTGCCACACTCCACCACCATAACCATCACCTGCTGCAAAACCAAACCACCATAACCACCATATGCTGCTAAACTCCACCACCATACCCACCATCTGCTGCCACACTCCACCACCAAAACCACCACCTGCTGCCACACTCCATCACCACCACCACCACCACCTGCGGCCACACTCCACCACCATAACCACCACCTGCTGCCACACTCCACCACCACCACCTGCTGCCACACTCCACCACCATAACCACAACCTGCTGCCACACTCCACCAGCATAACCAACACCTGCTGCCACACTCCACCACCACCACCACCACCTGCTGCCCCACTCCCCCACCATAACCACCACCTGCTGCTAAACTCCACCACCATAACCACCACCTGCTGCTTCACTCCACCACCATAACCACCACCTGCTGCCACACTCCACCACCACCACATGCTGCCACACGCCACCACCACCATCACCACCTGCTACCACACTCCACCACTATAACCACAACCAGCTGCCACACTCCACCACCATAACCACCACCTGCTTCCACACTCCACCACCACCACCTGCTGCCCCACTCCACCACCATAACCACCACCTGCTGCCATTCTCCACCACAATAACCACCACCTGCTGCCACACTCCACCACGTTAACCACCACCTGCTGCCACACTCCACCACCACCACCTGCTGCCGCACGCCACCACCACCACCACCACCACCTGCTACCACACTCCACCACCATAACCACAACCTGCTGCCACACTCCACCACCATAACCACCACCTGCTGCCACACTCCACCACCATAACCAGCACCTGCTGCCATACTCCACCACAATAACCACCACATGCTGCCACACTCCACCACGTTAACCACCACCTGATGCCACACTCCACCACCATAACCACCACCTGCTGCCACACTCCACCACCATAACTACCACCTGCTGCCACACTCCACCACTATAACTACCACCTGCTGCCACACTCCATCACCATAACCACCACCTGCTGCCACACTCCACCACCATAACCACCACCTGCTGCCACACTCCACCACCATAACCACCACCTGCTGCCACACTCCACCACCATAACCACCACCTGCTGCCACACTCCACCACTATAAACACCACCTGCTGCCACACTCCACCAACATAACCACCACCTGCTGCCGCACTCCATCATGATAACCACCACCTGCTGCCACATTCCACCACAAAAACCACCACCTGTTTCACACTCCACCACCATAACCACCACTTGCTGCCACACTCCAGCACCATAACCCCCACCTGCTTCCACACTCCACCACCATAATTACCACTTGCTGCCACACTCCACCACCATAACCACCACCTGCTGCCACACTCCACCACCATAACCACCACCTGCTGCCACACTCCACCACCACCACCTGCTGCCACACTCCACCACCATAACCACCACCTGCTTCCACACTCCACCACCATAATTACCACTTGCTGCCACACTCCACCACCGTAACCACCACCTGCTGCCACACTCCACCACCATAACCACCACCTGCTGCCACACTCCACCACCATAACCACCACCTGCTAACACACACCACCACCATCCCCACAACCTGCTGCCACACTCCACCAGCATAACCAACACCTGCTGCCACACTCCACCACCATCACCACCACCTGCTGCCCCACTCCCCCACTATAACCACCACCTGCTCCTAAACTCCACCACCTGCTGCTTCACTCCACCACCATAACCACCACCTGCTGCCACATTCCACCACCTGCTGCCACACTCCACCACCATACCCACCACCTGCGGCCACACTCCACCACCATAACCACCACCTGCTGCCACACTCCACTACCATAACCACCACCTGCTGCCACACCCCACCACCATAACCACCACCTGCTGCCACACTTCACCACCATAGCCACCACTTGCAGCCACACTCCACCACCATAACCACCACCTGCTGCCACACTCCACCACCATAACCATCACCTGCTGCCACACCCCACCACCATAACCACCACCTGCTGCTAAACTCCACCACCATAACCACCACCTGCTGCCACACTCCACCACCATAACCACCACATGCAGCCACACTCCACCACCATAACCACCAACTGCTGCCACACTCCACCACCATAACCATCACCTGCTGCAAAACCCCACCACCATAACCACCATCTGCTGCTAAACTCCACCACCATACCCACCACCTGCTGCCACACTCCACCACCATAACCACCACCTGCTGCCACACTCCACCACTATAAACATCACTTGCTGCCACACTCCACCACCAAAACCACCACCTGCTGCCGCACTCCACCATGATAACCACCACCTGCTGCCACACTCCACCACCATAACCACCACCTGCTGCCACACTCCACCACCATGAACCACCACCTACTGCCACACTCGACCACCATAGCCACCATTTGCAGCCACACTCCACCCAGCAAACAATTTTAGGTTGCCACAACATATCTGGAAAGTATTTGAAAGGATTGGAAACGTTTGTTTTATCGTATCAGATACGATATTGTGTGTGGACTTAAATAGGATTCCAAAACTTATAACCAAAACCTACGTATCTAACACTTATTTGAGATGTTGTGGCAACTTGACAATCCTAACATGAATCATTCATAATCCATTCATATACCAATATGAATCTCTTGTGAAAGGTTTGAGCCTATAATCTGAACCCTTTTCACATCTTTGTGTTTAAAGTTAAATTTCTTGAAATCAAATTATATTATTTTAAATTATATTATTTTTATTATATTTTATTTTATATTATATTATTATTTTCAATTTAAATATTAAAACCAATTTAAGGGTAAAAAAATCTAATAATTTATATTTCTTTTATTATTTACGAACAATTATAGTTATTTACTAACGGAGAGAAGGGAGGCTGTAAGGTGGACAGTGGCGGCTGTGGTGGACAGTGGCGGCTGTGGTGGACAGTGGCGGCTGTGGTGGACAGTGGCGGCTGTAGTGGACAGTGGCGGCTGTGGTGGACAGTGGCGGCTGTGGCGGACAGTGGCGGCTGTGGCGGACAGTGGCGGCTGTGGCGGACAGTGGCGGCTGTGGCGGACAGTGGCGGCTGTGGCGGACAGTGGCGGCTGTGGCGGCTGTGGTGGACAGTGGCGGCTGTGGTGGACAGTGGCGGCTGTGGTGGACAGTGGCGGTTGTGGTGGACAGTGGCGGCTGTGGCGGACAGTGGCGGCGGGCGGATAGTGGCTACGGGCGGACAGTGGCGGCGGTGGTGGACAGTGGCGGCGGGCGGACAGTGGTGGCGGTGGCGGACAGTGGCGGCGGTGGCGGACACTGGCGGCTGTGTCTGGCGGTGGCGGCGGTGGCGGTGGTGGCGGGCGGTAGTGGTGGGTGGTGGTGGGCGGTGGCGGGCGGCGGTGGCTGTGATGGGTGGTGGCGGCTGTGGTGGGTGGTGGCGATCGGCAGTGGTAAGGGCTGGTGGCGGCTGGCGGTGGCGGCTTGCGGTGGCGACTGTGGCAACGGGCGGTGACGGCTGATAGCGGGCGGTGGTGGCGGCTGGTGGCATGTGGTGGCGGTGGTGGCGGCTGGTGGTGGCGGGTGGTGGCGGCTGGTGGTGGCGGTGATGGCGGCTGGTGGTGGCGGTGATGGCGGCTGGTGGTGGCGGGTGGCGGCTGGTGGTGGCGGGTGGCGGCTGGCGGTGGCGACTGTGGCAACGGGCGGTGGCGGCTGATGGCGGGCGGTGGTGGCGTCTGGTGGCAGTGGCAGCTGATGGCGGCTGGTGGTGGCGGTGATGGCGGCTGGTGGTGGCGGTGATGGCGGCTAGTGGTGGCGGGTGGCGGCTGGCGGTGGCGACTGTGGCAACGGGCGGTGGCGGCTGATAGCGGGCGGTGGCGGCTGATAGCGGGCGGTGGTGGCGGCTGGTGGTGGTGGCAGCTGGTGGCGGGCGGTGGTGGCGGCTGGTGGTGGTGGCAGCTGGTGGCGGGCGGTGGCGGCTGGTGGCGGTGGCAGCTGATGGTGGCTGGTGGTGGCGGTGATGGCGGCTGGTGGTAGTGGTGGCGGTGATGGCGGCTGGTGGCGGGCGGTGGCGGCTGGTGGTGGTGGTGGCGGTGATGGCGGCTGGTGGCGGGCGGTGGCGGCTTGTGGCGGCTGGTGGTGGCGGCGGTGGTGGGTGGTGTTGGGTTGTGGTGGGTGTGCTTTTTTTTTTTTTTTTTTTTTTTTTTGGTTTTTTTTTTTTTTTTTTTTTTTTTTTTTTTTTTTTTTTTTTTTTTTTTTTTTTTTTTTTTTTTTTTTTCTACCACAGACGTGGCCACACATTTACAATGCTAATCAGCATATATACATTTTCTTCTGTCCTCCATGGACAGGGTTAGAGAAGTGTTAAACATACAGTTCAAGGGTTTATTGAACACTCAACCACAGAAGGTGATTCGGTGCTTTTAAAATGCTAAGCTAACCTACATACGTAAATACATAGATACACAGATTTACGCATGCCCTACATAAGTATTAGATGTGTCTTTTACATAGTGTCATTAATGTACATTCACAAAGGTGAAATGTAATTCTGATCAGCTTCAATATATGCTTTATACCCATACATATACATACACACACACACATACACATACATATATACACACACACATGCATTCACATACATTTGTCTCATTTACCCTGACAGGGTGAGGTAGCTGATAAAGAAACTAGTGTGCAATTAAGCACTTAATCACTGAAGGTGATGAAGGTGCTTTTACAAGCGGTGGTGGCGGTGATGGGTGGTGGCGGCTGTGGTGGGTGGTGGCGGCTGTGGTGGGTGGTGGCGGCGGCGGTGATGGGTGGTGTCGGCTGTGGTGGGTGGTGGCGGTGGCGGCGGTGATGGGTGGTGGCGGCGGTGATGGGTGGTGGTGGGTGATGGTGGCGGCGGCTGTGGTGGTGGCGGGTGGCGGCTGGTGGTGGTGGGTGGTGGCGGCTGGTGGTGGCGGGCGGCGGTGGTGGGTGGCGGTGGCGGCAAGTGGTGGCGGTGGTGGCGGGTGGTGGCGGCTGGTGGCGGGTGGCGGTGGTGGGTGGTGGCGGCTGGTGGCGGGTGGCGGTGGTGGGTGGTGGGTGGCGGTGGCGGGTGGTGGGTGGTGGGTGGCGGTGGCGGGTGGCGGGTGGTGGCGGCAGGTGGCGGCTGGTGGCGGCCAGCTGGGACACACCCTTCACCACTGAAGGTCTGAGTACAACTAACCATGTGTGTCTCACTCACCACCAGCCCAGTGTTGCCATCAGCCCGCCCTCTCAAAATGTTTCCTTCAAAGATTGTATATTATCTTTAAACAACAAGTTTGATTATCAAGGAAATAATGCATATATTATTGTCACATTAATACTGTGCAATATCTTATTACATTCCTGCTAAATAATTATAATTTGAAACAGGACAAAAAAATCCAACATATATAAAAAAACCAACATTAGATATCACGAGGCCTAGGCCTAGGCCTATCTGTGACCACACATCCTGCTTCCCTGGCCAGTTACCCTCTCACACCTCACACTCTTAACTCTCTCATAATCACTCTCACTCTCAATCACTCTTACGCACTATATATATTACTCACTCTTACTCTCAATCACTCTTATGCACTATTACTCACTCTTACTCTCAGTCATCCTTACTCACTCTTACTCTCAGTCATCCTTACTCACTCTTACTCTCAGTCATCCTTACTCACTCTTACTCTCAGTCACTCTTACTCTCATACTCACTCTTACTCTCATGCTCACTTTTACTCTCTGTCACTCTTACTCTCTTACTCACTCTTACTCTCTGTCACTCTTACTCTCTGTCACTCTTACTCTCTGTCACTCTTACTCTCTGTCACTCTTACTCTCTGTCACTCTTACTCACTCTCAGTCACCCTTACCCATTCATACTCACTCTTACTCTCATACTCTTACTCTCAATCACTCTTACTCTCAATCACTCTTACTCTCAATCACTCTTACTCTCAATCACTCTTACTCCCAATCACTCCTACTCCCAATCACTCTTACTCTCAATCACTCTTACTCTCATTCTTACTCTTACTCACTCTTACTCTCACTCTTACTCTTACTCCCAATCACTCTTACTCTCAATCACTCATATTCTTACTCTTACTCTCACTACTCCTACTCCCAATCACTCTTACTCCCAATCACTCTTACTCTCAATCACTCTTACTCTCATTACTTACTCTTACTCTCAATCACTCATATTCTCATTCTTACTCCTACTCTCACTCTTACTCCTACTCTCACTCTTACTCCTACTCCCAATCACTCTTACTCCCAATCACTCTTACTCTCAATCACTCTTACTCTCAATCACTCTTACTCTCAATCACTCTTACTCTCTCACTCTTACTCTCACTAACTCTCAATCACTCTTACTCACTCTTACTCTCATACTCACTCTTACTCTCTGTCACTCTTACTCTCATACTCACTCTTACTCTCTGTCACTCTTACTCTCTGTCACTCTTCTCTCTGTCACTCTTACTCTCTGTCACTCTCACTCTCTGTCACTCTTACTCTCTGTCACTCTTACTCTCTGCCACTCTTACTCTCAATCACTCTTACTCTCTGTCACTCTTACTCCCAATCACTCCTACTCCCAATCACTCCTACTCTCAATCACTCTTACTCTCATTCTTACTCTTACTCACTCTTACTCTCACTCTTACTCCCAATCACTCTTACTCTCAATCACTCTTACTCTCATTCTTACTCTTACTCTCAATCACTCATATTCTCATTCTTACTCCTACTCTCACTCTTACTCCTACTCTCACTCTTACTCCTACTCCCAATCACTCTTACTCCCAATCACTCTTACTCCCAATCACTCTTACTCTCAATCACTCTTACTCTCAATCACTCTTACTCTCAATCACTCTTACTCTCAATCACTCTTACTCTCACTCTTACTCTCAATCACTCTTACTCTCAATCACTCTTACTCTCATTCTCAATCACTCTTACTCTCACTCTAACTCTCAATCACTCTTACTCTCATACTCACCCTTACTCTCAATCACTCTTACTCACTCTGTCACCCTTACTCTCAATCACTCTTACTCTTACTCACTCTTACTTTTACTCACTCTTACTCACACTTACACACTCTCACTCACCTTCAGTCACTCTTACCCACTCTCGCTCACTCTTACTCACTCTAGTTAATAAGAACACGCCAATATAAGACAACAAAACGTTTTCAGATTCTTTCACACCACTTTCCAGCAACTTTTATAATTTATATAAATTATCTTAGGGAATAATGCATAAATTATATATTTAAACATGATATTAGTGTTAAGTGGAAAGCATAAGGAGTCAAATTGTGTTAAAAAGAGCGATTTTTAGAAAATTTGGAAAACTACTTTTTTCTGCTCATATTATAACTAAATGGATTTTGAACGTTTCACTGAGCCAATAAATATCATTCACAATTTTTTAATGAATTTTACAAAAAAAAACACCATAAATTTTATATTTAAACATGTAAAAACTATTTGTAATACATTAGGAAGAAAATAGTTGTAGAAAAACAATTTATTATAAAACCTTTGTGTGTGGATTTTTTTATTAAAAGTTTCTCAAAGGCTCTTCTGCACCATTCTCAATGCAAATCATTCCCACGCCTATGGGAAGAGATAGACGAACGTTTTCTAGATGATTTGTGTTTGCTGGGAAGTTGCATTCACTGGAAAGGCGAAGAGTTAGGGGTGACATGATAGAGGTTTGCAAGTGGATGAGTAGACATAACAAAGGGGATATTAATAGGGTACTAAAAGTATCAACACAAAACAATGGGTATAAATTGGATAAGTTTAGATTTAGGAAAGACTTGGGTAAATACTGGTTCAGTAACAGGGTTGTTGATTTGTGGAACCAATTGCCGCGTAGCGTGGTGGAGGTGGGGTCCCTCGATTGTTTCAAGCACGGGTTGGACATGTATATGAGTGGGATTGGGTGGTTATAAATAGGAACTGCCTCATATGGGCCAATAGGCCTTCTGCAGTTGCCTTTGTTCTTATGTTTTTATGTTCTTAGCCATGTCCTAATCCAACTTAATATAGCACCCCCCAATACCATGAGCCTCTATCATTTTAATCGGTATTTCATGTGGTACTGTATCAAAAGCTTTGCTAAAGTCAAGGTACACAACATCACAATCCATACCACTATCAACTGCCTCAACTATGCTAGAATAAAAAGTTAACTATTGGGTTCATTACCTTCCAGGAATTTGTATGGCTACTGCAGTGTCTCTGGATATCTTTTTGCCAGGCTTGAAAGATGAGTAACCAGTAGCTTGTTCGTACCATATCGCAGTGGATCTTCCTTCCGCTACTTTACCTCTGTGACGACTTTTGATAGTTGAGAATATTTTCTTCTAGATTTGCTGCATAATCTGTGAGAAACTTGGAGGTATTTGAACTGTACAACAGGTAGAGCAGTGGCAGTTTTTGCTAGTGAGTCTGCCTTTTCATTACCATCAATGCCAATGTGACTTGGTATCCAATTTAAGGTGATTGACAGCCCTAGATTATGGGCTTAGAGAGAGAGAGAGAGTGAGAGAGAGAGAGAGAGAGAGAGAGAGAGAGAGAGAGAGAGAGAGAGAGAGAGAGAGAGAGAGAGAGAGAGAGAGAGAGAGAGAGAGAGAGAGAGAGAGAGAGACAGAGAGAGAGACAGAGAGAGAGACAGAGAGAGAGACAGAGAGAGAGAGAGAGAGAGACAGAGAGAGAGAGAGAGAGAGAGAGAGAGAGAGAGAGAGAGAGAGAGAGAGAGAGAGAGAGAGAGAGAGAGAGAGAGAGAGAGAGAGAGAGAGAGAGAGAGAGAGAGAGAGAGACAGAGAGAGAGAGAGAGAAAGAGAGAGAGAGAGACTAGAGAGAGAGAGACTATATATATAGAGAGAGAGAGAGAGAGAGAGAGAGAGAGAGAGAGAGAGAGAGAGAGAGAGAGAGAGAGAGAGAGAGAGAGAGAGAGAGAGAGAGAGAGAGAGAGAGAGAGAGAGAGAGACAGAGAAGAGAGAGAGAGAGAGAGAGAGAGAGAGAGAGAGAGAGAGAGAGAGAGAGAGAGAGAGAGAGAGAGAGAGAGAGAGAGAGAGAGAGAGAGAGACGGAGAGAGAGAGAGAGAGAGAGAGAGAGAGAGAGAGAGAGAGAGAGGAGAGAGAGAGAAGGAGAGAGAGACAGAGAGAGAGAGAGAGAGAGACAGAGAAAGAGAGAGAGAGAGAGAGAGAGAGAGAGAGAGAGAGAGAGAGAGAGAGAGAGAGAGAGAGAGAGAGAGAGAGAGAGAGAGAGAGAGAGAGAGAGAGAGAGAGAGAGAGAGAGACAGACAGACAGAGACAGAGAGAGAGACAGACCAGAGAGAGGAGAGAGAGAGGAGAGAGAGAGAGAGAGAGAGAGAGAGGAGAGAGAGAGAGAGAGAGAGAGAGAGAGGAGAGAGAGAGAGAGAGAAGGAGAGAGAGAGAGAGAGAGAGAGAGAAAGAAAGAGAGAGACGGTTGAAAATTGGTTGACTGAGTTCAGTAACATCATAAAGGGGAATTAGGAGGTCATCTCATAATAAGAAGAGTGTAGGGAAGTGACGGCGGCTCGAGAGGGTGAGTATTCATGAGCAAGGGGGCCAGACTGGAGCCGCACCCCCACATAAAGGTGACGATAAACTCTTCCCCGAGTGTACGGCGATTACAGGGTGTTACGGACCCGAATCCAGCGTCCGAGCACGGAGCAGTGACGACCGCGCCATCTGTGGGTCAGCTCCCGAAACCCCCTCCAAGTGGACGACGACACCTGGTGAGGACGAGGTGTACTGGCCACGAGGTCTAGTTTTCAGTCCTGATTAGTTCATAACACAGCCGCTGCTGACCTCTGGTGAGGTGGTGCCCAGACAACAACGCCATCTATGGAGTGGATACGTCGGGCGTTTGTGTCTGATCCTGTAAGTGAGGTGCTTTTGTGTGTCCCTGTTACTGATGACGTGTCTGATTACAGAGTCGACCTGGGACTGCTGTAATGGAAGTTGGATCACTCTACCTAAGGCAGCCGTCTCGTCACCAAGTGTTTGCTGCAGCAACTGTGAGTCGCCCCCCGGATGAACACTGTGGTGTTACCCTGCCTGTGAAGTGGCAGTTGAAGGATTGTCGTACCCGGGACTGACTGGTGGAGACGCTTAACCACTGGGGTGTTGTGGAAAGGAGAGTGATCTGTGGTATCACACGAGGCTCCTGACTAGGGCGCGACCCTAGTATCGCTCGTGGAGTGGCCTAACCAGCGTCGCTGATTCGGAACCTGCCAGCTATCTGCTGGACTTGTGGTTGACGGCCTCCACGACGGTGCCCCCAGTGGAACTGTGTTTTGGCTGGCCTGTGGCCGGGGTAGACTCATTCTCGAAGGATTCGTCGTGAGGCCACGAGAGCACCAAGAGCTTGGCACCGTGAACGTCCAGGGTCTTCGGAGGAAGACTACATCGTGTATTATAGTGTTTATATCCCCCCCCCCGTGTAATCATTTATATCTTATTTATTGGTGACGGTGATAATTATATTATATTAAGTTTTGACTTTATTTCCCTTCCCCTTTAATTTACTTGCGTTACGGATCACATCCCTTGAAAGAAAGCCACTACTGGCTTGGAGCCGGATACCCTTCCTCTAACAACATCAGAGTAAGAACCCAGTTGCGACCCGAGAGGGCCGTAACGCAGGGTGATCTCCCTACTTATTATATTTACTCCAGGATTGGGGAGAGATTGACGTAGCAGCAGTGTGGTTGCCGTGGTCGAACTTATTTTATCAGAGAGTAGTTGGGGTCTCTGTTCGCCAGTAAGTAAAGTATTGGTTAAGTTCAGTATTCAGTTTATAAAACCACTAACCCCCTGATCGTGTGCTGTCATTGGGAGCTATTGTTACAATGACTGGTGGGTGAGTTGTCACTGGGAGCTTTACCATGACTGGTTTAATTGTTGTCCTCTCGAGCTACTTTTACAATGACTGGTGGGTGTGTACTTACTGACAGATACTTTTACAATTACTGGTGGGTTTGTAGTCACTCAGATCTATTGCTACAATGACTTGTGGGTGTACTCCCTTAGAAATACTGTTACAATGACTGGTGGGTGTGCAGTCACAGGGAGCTACTACTACAATGATTAGTGGGTGTGTAGTCACTCAGAGCTACTGTTACAATGACTGGTGGGTGTGAAGTGACTGATAACAAATGTTACAATGACTGGATAGTGTGTAGTCACTCAGAGATACTGTATAATGACTGTTGGGTGCAGCCACTCAGAGCTACTGTTGCAATGGTTGGTGGGAGTGTAGTCATTCAAAGCTACTGTTACAATGAATAGGGCTTGTAATTACTCAGAGCAACTATTACTATGACTGGAAGTTGTAGTTACTGAGCGACTGATTCAATGACTTGTGGGTGTGCAGTCACTGAGAGCAACTGTTACAATGACTGGTTGAATTGTAGCCAATGGTAGCTGCTGTCACAACGACTGGTGGGAGTGTAGTCACTCAAGGCGACTGTAACAGTTATTAATGGGTGTGTAGATTCTGAGTGCGACTTTTATAATGACTATTTGCGGTGCAGTCATTTAGAGCTACTGTTACATTGACTGGTGGGTGTTTAGCCACTGGGAGCTACTGTTACAATGACTGGTGGATGTGGGTGTCACTGGGAGCTGCTGTTACAATGACTGGTGGATGTGGGTGTCACTGGGAGCTGCTGTTACAATGACTGGTGGGTGTGGGTGTCACTGGGAGCTGCTGTTACAATGACTGGTGGATGTGGGTGTCACTGGGAGCTGCTGTTACAATGACTGGTGGATGTGGGTGTCACTGGGAGTTGCTGTTACAATGACTGGTGGATGTGGGTGTCACTGGGAGCTACTGTTACAATGACTGGTGGATGTGGGTGTCACTGGGAGCTGCTGTTACAATGACTGGTGGATGTGGGTGTCACTGGGAGCTGCTATTACAATGACTGGTGGATGTGGGTGTCACTGGGAGCTGCTGTTACAATGACAGTCGAGACATAAGAATGGAAGGGTGTTCACCCTAGACCATTATCAAGAGGGTATTAGTGAACAAGAGCGATGTTTGTGGTAGCTATAGTTTATAACATTAGTTATGTGATCATATCTGTCTCATGAAAGTAGCTACAAGCTCTGGTCAAGCTGAGGAAAAAACTTGTGACATTTGCATCTTTACAAATAACTTGTTTTCTTGGAGACTGAAGTAGAGTCATCGTGGAAACTGAGAACTTAGCAACGATATACAGAATCACATATGCTATGTTATTTCCTTCGCAACGTTCAATAATGAGTGAGGGAGCATGATGTGGTATAGTGGTCATAACACTTGCCTCACAAGAGAGAGGGTGAGGCTTCAGCTCCAGGCCAGGGTGGGACGACTGGGCCTCTTTCTTCAACTGTTGACCTCTGTACACATAGTAGTGATGGGAACGTCAATATAAAGCGATTGGAAGGTAGAGTTTTGGGTAACAAATCCAATGGACTGTTGTATAACTTTTATTATGAGTTTTAATTATGCATTATACAATGTTGTCTCTTTGGGCCAAGTGTAGTGCCAGATTTGTTTTGAATATGTTATTGAAGTCCCATTCAGTTCACTTTAAGTGCATGTGTCTTGTCATTACACATGGTAATGTTTTCTTTTGGATTGAAATGTTTCTTATCCTAAATGTATAAAAACATATGATCAGTTGTTTAATATAATATTATTCTTTAATATGAGACATGTAAAAGATCTATAACTTTACAATGAACAATAACACACTGTACCTACAGTCTCTCTTAATTGCATGTGAATTAATTAGGTTTAATATTTTCAGGTGAAACAGGAGACTGGAAGAACCACTTCTCACCTGAGATGGATCAACAGATGAACCTGTGGATTGAGAATAATTCTACAGATATTACCTTTAGGTGAATTTATTCCATACACTGAAAAACAAACTAAATAAATTACTGTTTACAACAAAAATTTAAAATTTTTACTATTGTGACAACGACAAAATCTGTTAATAGGTCAACATAATGAAGTGCAGAATATCAGGTCAATATAATGTGGTGTACAATTAACCCTTGGCGTGCGCAGTTATCCTAACCCCGGTCGTATATGTTTATTACCTTATACAAATAAAGTAAGTGAACTTAGAGAATGGGCACTAGAAGAAAACCGAGACATAATATCACTCACAGTAACAAAGCTAAAGAAAACTATAACAAATGCAGTGTTTTGGCAGGAATACAGTGTTGTAAGGAAAGATAGGGAATGAAGAGGTGGAGGGGGAGTAGCTTTGCTGATAAGAAGAGGCTGGGGTTTTGAGAAGATGGTTATATAGGGCTGTGAAGGTTTCTGTGACTACATAACATGTACCGTAGTAACTGGATGACAAAAACTTATAGTAGTAGTTGTAACGCCGGGAGAGTGCACCCATGACTCACCATGGGAACGCCCTGGTAAGATCAGCCTGTACCTCAGATTCAGCTAGAGTTAATTGAAATATCATCTGGCTCCACCCTAGTCAGCTTGTTTCCTGTTTTTGAAAAATCCTGATAGTCTTAGTAAACACACTAATGATACATTTTGATTGCTTTTTTGTACGTCATGGGCAGCTGATGCCCTGATGTGCTGACCAAGTTAGCTGAATCAGCTAGGAACAGGTCCACACCAGACGTTCCCACAACAGTGTAAAACGTCCCCCCCCCCTTCTGATTCAGTTGTATATATACCCCTGTATGATAGTTAGAACATAGAGAGAGACAGTGCTGGAGTGTCGGAGAGTGTGAGGCTGCAGGTCAGTGATGCTGCAGGTCATCAGGCAAGCCTTGGGAGACAGAGTGAATCCACCCGACTGAGAGGCAGAGAATGGTCTTAAGGTAATGTGTGTGATCTTTGATACGTTTCCATGTCCGGATCCCGTAGCAATTGCCAGTATTAAAGTAGGATTTTATAAGTAGTGAATTACATAATTTGTTCTCAATAAACTCATGTTACGCTTCCCATCTGTATCAATGTTGAATCCTCGTAGCTTCTAATATAATTGGCT
>NW_025559603.1:0-27997 GCF_020424385.1 Procambarus clarkii
GCCTACTGTGTTGGTGAGAGGGTGAGTGTTTCCTCCCTGGCCTACTGTGTTGGTGAGAGGGTGAGTGTTGCCACCCTGGCCTACTGTGTTGGTGAGAGGTTGAGTGTTGCCTCCCTGGCCTACTGTGTTTGTGAGAGGGTGAGTGTAGCCTCTTTGGCCTACTGTGTTGGTGAGAGGGTGAGTGTTGCCTCCCTGGCCTACTGTCTTGGTGAGAGGGTGAGTGTTGCTTCCCTGGCCTACTGTGTTGGTGAGAGGGTGAGTGTTGCCTCCCTGGCCTACTGTTGCCTCCCTGGTGAAAGGGTGAGTGTTGCCTCTCTGGCCTACTGTGTTGGTGAGAGGGTGAGTGTTGCCTCCCTGGCCTACTGTTTTGGTGAGAGGGTGAGTGTTGCCTCCCTGGCCTACTGTGTTGGTGAGAGGGTGAGTGTTGCCTCCCTGGCCTACTGTGTTGGTGAGAGGGTGAGTGTTGCCTCCCTGGCCTACTGTGTTGGTGAGAGGGTGAGTGTTGCCTCTTTGGCCTACTGTGTTGGTGAGAGGGTGAGTGTTGCCTCCCTGGTCTACTGTGTTGGTGAGAGGGTGAATGTTGCCACCCTGGCCTACTGTGTTGGTGAGAGGGAGAGTGTTGCCTCCATGGCCTACTGTGTTGTTGAGAGGGTGAGTGTTACGTCCCTGGTCTATTGTGTTTCTGAGTGTTGCCTTCCTGGCCTGCTGTGTTGGTGAGTGTTACCTCCATGGCCTTCTGTGTTGGTGAGACGGTGAGTGTTGCCACCCTGGCCTACTGTGATGATGAGAGGGTAAGTGTTGCCTCCCCGGCCTACTGTGTTGGTGAGAGGGATGAGTGTTGCCTCCCTGAACTACTGTGTTGGTGAGAGGGTGAGTGTTAGCTCCCTGGCCTTCTGTGTTGGTGAGAGGGTGTGTTGCCTCCCTGGCCTACTGTGTTGGTGAGAGGGTGAGTGTGGCCTCCCTGGTCTACTGTGTTGGTGAGAGGGTGTGTTGCCTCCCTGGCCTGCTGTGTTGGTGAGAGGGTGAGTGTTGCCTCCCTGGCCTACTGTGTTGGTGAGATGATGAGTGTTGCCACCATGGCCTACTTTGTTGGTGAGAGGGAGAGTGTTGCCTCCCTGAACTACTGTGTTGGTGAGAGGGTGAGTGTTTCCTCCCAGACCTTCTGTGTTGGTGAGAGGGTGTGTGTTTCCTATCTGGTCTATTTTGTTGGTGAGAGGTTGAATGTTGCCACAATGACCTACTGTGTTGGTGAGAGGGAGAGTGTTGCCTCCCTGGCCTACTGTGTTGGTGAGAAGGTCAGTGTAGCCTGCTAAGCCTACTATGTTCGTGAGAGGGTGAGTGTTTCCTCCCTGGCCTACTTTGTTGGTAAGAGGGTGAGTGTTGCCACCCTGGCCTACTGTGTTGGTGAGAGGGAGAGTGTTGCCTCTCTGGCCTACTGTGTTGGTGAGAGGGTGAGTGTTGCCACCCTGGCCTACTGTGTTGGTGAGAGGGTGAGTGTTGCCTCCCTGGCCTACTGTGTTGGTGAGAGGGCGAGTGTTACCTCCCTGGCCTACTGTGTTGGTGAGAGGGTGAGTGTTGCCTCCGTGGCCTACTGTCTTGGTGAGATTGTGAGTGTTGCCTCTCTGGCCTACTGTGTTGGTGAGAGGGTGAGTGTTAACTCTTTGGCCTACTGTGATGGTGAAAGGGTGAGTGTTGCCTCTCTTGCCTACTGTGTTGGTGAGAGGGTAAGTGTTGCCTCTCTGGCCTACTGTGTTGGTTAGAGGGTGAGTGTTGCCTCCCTGGCCTACTGTGTTGGTGAGAGGGTAAGTGTTGCCTATTTGGCCTTCTGTGATGGTGAGAGGGTGAGTGTTGCCTCTTTGGATTACTGTGTTGGTGATAGGGTGAGTGTTGCGTCTTTGGCCTACTGTGTTAGAGAGGGTGAGTGTTGCCTCCCTGGTCTACTGTGTTGGTGAGAGGGGTGAGTGTTGCCTCCCTGGTCTACTGTGTGGTGTGAGGGTGAGTGTTGCCACCCTGGCCTACTGTGTTGGTGAGAGGGTGAGTGTTGCCTCCCTGGTCTACTGTGTTGGTGAGAGGGTGAGTGTTGCCTCCCTGGCCTACTGTGTTGGTGAGAGGGTGAGTGTTGCCTCCCCGGCCTACTGTGTTGGTGAGAGGGAGAGTGTTGCCTCCCTGACCTACTGTGTTCGAGAGAGGGTGAGTGTTGCCTCCCTGGTCTACTGTGTGGTGTGAGGGTGAGTGTTGCCACCCTGGCCTACTGTGTTGGTGAGAGGGTGAGTGTTGCCTCCCTGGCCTACTGTGTTGGTGAGAGGGTGAGTGTTGCATTCCTGGCCTACTGTGTTGGTGAGAGGGTGAATGTTGCCACCCTGGCCTAACTGTGTTGGTGAGAGGGTGAGTGTTGCCGCCCTAGCCTACTGTGTTGGTGAGAGGGTGAGTGTTTCCTCCCTGGCCTACTGTGTTGGTGAGAGGGTGAGTGTTGCTACCCTGGCCTACTGTGTTGGTGAGGGCGAGTATTCCCACCCTGGCCTACAATGTTGGTGAGAGGGAGAGTGTTGCCACCCTGACCTACTGTGTTGGTGAGAGGGTGAGTGTTGCCGCCCTGGCCTACTGTGTTGGTAAGAGGGTGAGTGTTGCTACTCTGGCCTACTGTGTTGGTGAGAGGGTGAGTGTTGCCTCCCTGGCCTACTGTGTTGGTGAGAGGGTGAGTGTCGCCACCCTGGCCTACTGTGTTGGTGAGAGGGTGAGTGTTGCCACCCTGGCCTACTGTGTTGGTGAGAGGGTGATTGTTGCCTCCCTGGCCTACTGTGTTGGTGAGAGGGTGAGTGTTGCCTCTCTGGCCTACTGTGTTGGTGAGAGGGTGAGTGTCGCCACCCTGGCCTACTGTGTTGGTGAGAGGGTGAGTGTTGCCTCCCTGGCCTACTGTGTTGGTGAGAGGGTGAGTGTTGCCTCCCTGGCCTACTGTGTTGGTGAGTGTTGCCTCGCTGGGGTGAGTGTTGCCTCCCTGGCTTACTGTGTTGGTGAGAGGGTGAGTGTTGCCTCCCTGGCCTACTGTGCTGGTGTGAGGGTGAGTGTTAACTCTTTGGCCTACTGTGTTGGTGAGAGGGTGAGTGTTGCCTCTATTGCCTACTGTGTTGGTGAGAGGGTGAGTGTTGCCTCCCTTTCCTACTGTGTTGTGAGAGGGTGAGTGTCGCCACCCTGGCCTACTGTGTTGGTGAGAGGGTGAGTGTTGCCACCCTGGCCTACTGTGTTGGTAAGAGGGTGATTGTTACCTCTTTGGCCTACTGTGTTGGTGAGAGGGTGAATGTTGCCTCTCTACTGCCTACTGTGTGTTGGTGAGAGGGTGAGTGTTGCCTCCCTGGCCTACTGTGTTGGTGAGAGGGTGAGTGTTGCCTCCCTGGCCTACTGTGTTGGTGAGAGGGTGAGTGTTGCCTCTTTGGATTACTGTGTTGGTGATAGGGTGAGTGTTGCCTCTTTGGCCTACTGTGTTGGTGAGAGGGTGAGTGTTGCCTCCCTGGCCTTCTGTGGTGAGTGTTACCTACTGAATGGTAAGGGGTGAGTGTTTGCCACCCTGGCCTACTGTGTTGGTGAGAGGGTGAGTGTCGCCTCCCTGGTCTACTGTGTTGGTGAGAGGGTGAGTGTTGCCTCCCTGGTCTACTGTGTTGGTGAGAGGGTGAGTGTTTCCTCCCTGGCCTACAATGCTGGTGAGAGAGTGAGTGTTGCCACCCTGGCTTACTGTGTTGGTGAGAGAGTGAGTGTTGCTTCCCTGGCCTTCTGTGTTGGTGAGAGGGTGAATGTTGTCACCCTGGCCAACTGTGTTGGTGAGAGGGTGAGTGTTGCCTCCCTAGCCGACTGTGTTGGTGAGAGGGTGAGAGTTTCCTCCCTGACCTACTGTGATGGTGAGAGTGTGAGTGTTGCTACCCTGGCCTACTGTGTTGGTGATAGGGCGAGTGTTCCCGCCCTGGCCTACAATGTTGGTGAGAGGGAGAGTGTTGCCTCTCTGGCCTACTGTGTTGGTGAGAGGGTGAGTGTTGCCTCCCTGGTCAACTATGTTGGTGTGAAGGTGAGTGTTGCCACCCTGGCCTTCTGTGTTGGTGAAAGGGTGAGTGTTTCCTCTCTGGGCTACTATGTTTGGAGAGAGGGTGAGTGTTTTCTCCCTGGCCTACTGTGTTTGGAGAGAGGGTGAGTGTTTCCTCCCTGGCCTACTGTGTTGGTGAGAGGGTGAGTGTGACGACCCTGGCCTAGTGTGTTCGTTAGAGGGTGAGTGTTGCCACCCTGGCCTACTATGTTGATGACAGGGAGAGTGTTGCCTCGGTGACCTACTGTCTTGGTGAGAGGGTGAGTGTTGCCTCCCTGGTCTGCTGTGTAGTGTGAGGGTGAGTTTTGCCACCCTGGCCTACTGTGTTGGTGAGAGGGTGAGTGTTAGCTTCCTGGCCTACTGTGTTGGTGAGAGGGTGAGTGTTACCTCTTTGGCCTACTGTGTTGGTGAGAGGGTGAGTGTTACCTCTTTGGCCTACTGTGTTGGTGAGAGGGTGAGTGTTGCCTCCAAGGCCTACTGTGTTGGTGAGAGGGTGAGTGTTGCCTCCCTGGTCTACTCTGTTGGTGAGAGCGTGAAAGTTGCCTCCCTGGCCTACTGTGTTGGTGAGAAGGAGAGTGTTCCCTCCCTGGTATACTGTGTTGGTGAGAGGGTGAGTGTTGCCTCTCTGCTCTACCCTATCGCTGAGAGGGTGAGTGTTGCCTCCGTGGTCTACTGTGTTGTGAGAGGGTGAGTGTTGCCTTCCTGGCCTACTGTGTTGGTGAGAGGGTGAGTGTTGCCTCTTTGGATTACTGTGTTGGTGAGTGGGTGAGTGTTGCCTCTTTGGATTACTGTGTTGGTGAGAGGGTGAGTGTTGCCTCTTTGGATTACTGTGTTGGTGAGATGGTGAGTGTTGCCTCTTTGGCCTACTGTGTTAGTGAGAGGGTGAGTGTTGCCTCCGTGGCTTACTGTCTTGGTGAGAGGGTGAGGGTTACCTCTTTGGCCTACTGTGTAGGTGAGAGGGAGAGTTTTGTCTCCCCGGACTACTGTGTTCGAGAGAGGGTGAGTGTTGCCTCCCTGGTCTACTGTGTGGTGTGAGGGTGAGTGTTGCCAACCTGGCCTAGTGTGCTGGTGAGAGGGTGAGTGTCGCCTCCCTGGTCTACTGTGTTGGTGAGAGGGTGAGTGTTGCCTCCCCGACCTACTGTGTTCGTGAGAGGGAGAGTGTTGCCTCCCTGGCCTACAATGTTGGTGAGAGAGTGAGTGTTGCCACCCTGGCCTACAATGTTGGTGAGAGAGTGAGTGTTGCCTCCCTGGCCTACAATGTTGGTGAGAGAGTGAGTGTTGCCTCCCTGGCCTACAATGTTGGTGAGAGAGTGAGTGTTGCCACCCTGGCTTACTGTGTTGGTGAGAGGGTGAGTGTTGCCACCCTTGCATACTGTGTTGGTGAGACTGTGAGTGTTGCCTCCCTGGTCTACCCTATTGGTGAGAGGGTGAGTGTTGCTCCCTGGTCTACTGTCTTGGTGAGAGGGTGAGTGTTGCCTCCCTGGTCTACGCTATCGGTGAGAGGGTGAGTGTGGCCTCCCTGGCCTACTATGTTGGAGAGAGGGTGAGTGTGGCCTCGCTGGCCTACTGTGTTGGTGAGAGGGTGAGTGTCGCCTCCCTGGTCTACTGTGTTGGTGAGAGGGTGAGTGTTGCCTCCCTGGCCTACTGTGTTCGAGAGGGTGAGTGTTGCCACCCTGGCCTACTGTGTTGGTGAGAGGGTGAATGTTGCCACCCTGACCGACTGTGTTGGTGAGAGGGTGAGTGTTTCCTCCCTGACCTACTGTGATGGTGAGATGGTGACTGTTGCTACCCTGGCCTACTGTGTTGGTGATAGGGTGTGTTGCCTCCCTGGCCTACTGTGTTCATAAGAGGGTGAGTGTGTGTCCTCCCTGGTCTACCCTGTTGGTGAGAGGGTGAGTGTTGCCTCCCTCCGCTACTCTGTTGGTGAGAGGGTGAGTCTGGCCTCCCTGGCCTACAGTTTTGGAGAGAAGGTGAGTGTTACCTCCCTGTCCTACAGTTTTGGAGAGAAGGTGAGTGTTGCCTCCCTTGCCTACTGTGTTGGTGAGATGATGAGTGTTGCCACCATGGCCTACTTTGTTGGTGAGAGGGAGAGTGTTGCCTCCCTGGCGTACTGTGTTGGTGAGAGGGAGAGTATTGCCTCCCTGTCCTACTGTGTTGGTGAGAGGGAGAGTGTTTCCTCACTGGCCTACTGTGTTGGTGAGAGAATGAATGTTGCCACCCAGACCTACTATGTTGGTGAGAGGGAGAGTGTTGCCCCGCTGGCCTACTGTGTTGGTGAGAGGGAGAGTGTTGCCAACCTGGCCTACTGTGTTCGTGAGAGGGTGAGTGTTTCCTCCCTGGCCTACTCTGTTGGTAAGAGGGTGAGTGTTACTACTTTGGCCTACTGTGTTGGTGAGAGGGTGAGTGTTTCCTCCGTGGCCTACTGTGTTGTGAGAGGGTGAGTGTCGCCACCCTGGCCTACTGTGTTGGTGAGAGGGTGAGTGTTGCCGCCCTGGCCTACTGTGTTGGTAAGAGGGTGATTGTTACCTCTTTGGCCTACTGTGTTGGTGAAAGGGTGAGTGTTGCCTCTCTTGCCTACTGTGTTGGTGAGAGGGTGAGTGTTGCCTCCCTGGCCTACTGTGTTGGTTAGAGGGTGAGTGTTGCCTCCCTGGCCTACTGTGTTGGTGAGAGGGTGAGTGTTGCCTCTTTGGATTACTGTGTTGGTGAGAGGGTGAGTGTTGCCTCTTTGGATTACTGTGTTGGTGATAGGGTGACTGTTGCCTCTTTGGCCTACTGTGTTAGAGAGGGTGAGTGTTGCCTCCCTGGTCTACTGTATGGTGTGGGGGTGAGTGTTGCCACCCTGGCCTACTGTGTTGGTGAGAGGGTGAGTGTCGCCTCCCTGGTCTACTGTGTTGGTGAGAGGGTGAGTGTTGCCTCCCTGGTCTACTGTGTTGGTGAGAGGGTGAGTGTTTCCTCCCTGGCCTACAATGCTGGTGAGAGAGTGAGTGTTGCCACCCTGGCTTACTGTGTTGGTGAGAGAGTGAGTGTTGCTTCCCTGGCCTACTGTGTTGGTGAGAGGGTGAATGTTGCCACCCTGGCCAACTGTGTTGGTGAGAGGGTGAGTGTTGCCTCCCTAGCCGACTGTGTTGGTGAGAGGGTGAGTGTTTCCTCCCTGACCTACTGTGATGGTGAGAGTGTGAGTGTTGCTACCCTGGCCTACTGTGTTGGTGATAGGGCGAGTGTTCCCGCCCTGGCCTACAATGTTGGTGAGAGGGAGAGTGTTGCCTCTCTGGCCTACTGTGTTGGTGAGAGGGTGAGTGTTGCCTCTCTGGTCAACTATGTTGGTGTGAAGGTGAGTGTTGCCACCCTGGCCTTCTGTGTTGGTGAAAGGGTGAGTGTTTCCTCCCTGGCCTACTGTGTTGGTGAGAGGGTGAGTGTGACGACCCTGGCCTACTGCGTTGGTGAGAGGAAGAGTATTGCCTCCCTGTCTTACTGTGTTGGAGAGCGTGAGTGTTGCCTCCCTGGCCTAGTGTGTTCGTTAGAGGGTGAGTGTTGCCACCCTGGCCTACTATGTTGATGACAGGGAGAGTGTTGCCTCGGTGACCTACTGTCTTGGTGAGAGGGTGAGTATTGCCTCCCTGGTCTGCTGTGTAGTGTGAGGGTGAGTTTTGCCACCCTGGCCTACTGTGTTGGTGAGAGGGTGAGTGTTAGCTTCCTGGCCTACTGTGTTGGTGAGAGGGTGAGTGTTACCTCTTTGGCCTACTGTGTTGGTGAGAGGGTGAGTGGCCTACTGGCCTACTGTGTTGGTGAGAGGGTGAGTGTTGCCTCCCTGGCCTACTGTGTTGGTGAGAGGGTGAGTGTTGCCTCCCTGGCCTACTGTGTTGGTGAGAGGGTGAGTGTTGCCTCCCTGGTCTACTGTGTTGGTGAGAGGGTGAGTGTTGCCTCTTTGGCCTACTGTGATGGTGAGAGGGTGAGTGTTGCCTCTTTGGATTACTGTGTTGGTGAGAGGGTGAGTGTTGCCTCTTTGGCCTACTGTGTTGGTGAGAGGGTGAGTGTTGCCTCTTTGGCCTACTGTGTTGGTGAGAGGGTGAGTGTTGCCTCCCTGGCCTACTGTGTTGGTGAGAGGGTGAGTGTTACCTCTTTGGCCTACTGTGTTGGTGAGAGGGTGAGTGTTGCCTCCCTGGCCTACTGTGTTGGTGAGAGGGTGAGTGTTGCCTCCCTGGTCTACTGTGTTGGTGAGAGGGTGAGTGTTGCCAACCTTGCCTACTGTGTTGGTGAGAGGGTGAGTGTTGCCTCCCTGGTCTACTGTGTTGGTGAGAGGGTGAGTGTTGCCACCCTGGCCTACTGTGTTGGTGAGAGGGTGAGTGTTGCCTCCCTGGCCTACTGAGTTGGTGAGAGAGTGAGTGTTGCCTCCCTGGCCTACTGTGTTGGTGAGAGGGTGAGTGTTACCTCCCTGGCCTACAATGTTGGTGAGAGAGTGAGTGTTGCCTCCCTGGCCTACTGTGTTGGTGAGAGGGTGAGTGTTGCCACCCTGGCCTACTGTGTTGGTGAGAGGGTGAGTGTTGCCTCCCTGGCCTACTGTGTTGGTGAGAGGGTGAGTGTTGCCTCCCTGGTCTACTGTGTTGGTGAGAGGGTGAGTGTTGCCTCCCTGGTCTACTGTGTTGGTGAGAGGGTGAGTGTTGCCTCCCTGGTCTACTGTGTTGGTGAGAGGGTGAGTGTGGCCTCCCTGGCCTACTGTGTTGGTGAGAGGGTGAGTGTTGCCTCCCTGGCCTACTGTGTTGGTGAGAGGGTGAGTGTTGCCTCCCTGGCCTACTGTGTTGGTGAGAGGGTGAGTGTGGCCTCCCTGGCCTACTGTGTTGGTGAGAGGGTGAGTGTTGCCTCCCTGGCCTACTGTGTTGGTGAGAGGGTGAGTGTTGCCTCCCTGGCCTACTGTGTTGGTGAGAGGGTGAGTGTTGCCTCCCTGGCCTACTGTGTTGGTGAGAGGGTGTGTGTTGCCTCCCTGGCCTACTGTGTTGGTGAGAGGGTGAGTGTTGCCTCCCTGGCCTACTGTGTTGGTGAGAGGGTGAGTGTTGCCTCCCTGGCCTACTGTGTTGGTGAGAGGGTGAGTGTTGCCTCCCTGGCCTACTGTGTTGGTGAGAGAGTGGTGCCTAGTGAGTGTTGCCTCCCTGGCCTACTGTATTTTGAGAGGGTGAGTTTTGCGTCCCAGGCCTACTGTGTTGGTGAGAGGGTGAGTGTTGCCTCCCCTGGCCTACTGTGCTAGTGAGAGGGTAAGTGTTGCCTACTGTGTTTTTGAGAGGTGAGTGTTGCCTCCCTGGCCTACTGTGACAGTGAGAGGGTGAGTGAAGCCTCCCTGGCTTACTGTGTTAGTTAGAGGGTATGTGTTGCCTCCCTGTACAACTGTGTTTGTGAGAGTGATAGTGTTGCATCCCTGGCCTACTGTGTTGGTGAGAGGGTGAGTGTTGCCAACCCTGGTCTACTGTGTTGCTGAGAGGGTGTGTGTTTCCTCCCAGACCTACTGTGTTGGTGAGAGGGTGAGTGTTGCCTCCCTGGTCTACTGTGTTGGTGAGAGGGTGAGTGTTGCCACCCTGGTCTACTGTGTTGGTGAGAGGGTGAGTGTTGCCTCCCTGGCCTACTGTGTTGGTGAGAGGGTGAGTGTTGCCTCCCTGGCCTACTGTGTTGGTGAGAGGGTGAGTGTTGCCACCCTGGCCTACTGTGTTGGTGAGAGGGTGAGTGTTGCCTCCCTGGCCTACTGTGTTGGTGAGAGGGTGAGTGTTGCCTCCCTGGCCTAGTGTGTTGGTGAGAGGGTGAGTGTTGCCACCCTGGCCTGCTATGTTGTTGAGAGGGTGAGTGTTGCCTCCCTTTTCTACTGTGTGGTGTGAGGGTGAGTGTTGCCAACCTGGCCTACTCTGTTGGTGAGAGGGTGAGTGTTTCCTCCCTGGCCCACAATATTGGTGAGCGGGAGAGTGTTGCCTCCCTGTCCTACTGTGTTGGTGAGAGGGAGAGTGTTGCCTCCCTGGCCTACTGTGTTGGTGAGAGAATGACTGTTGCCACCCAGACCTACTATGTTGGTGAGAGGGAGAGTGTTGCCTCGCTCTCCTACTGTGTTTGTGAGAGGGTGAGAGTTGCCTCCCTGGTCTACTGTGTTGGTGTGAGGGTGAGTGTTGCCACCCTGGCCTACTTTGTTGGTGAGAGGGTGAGTGTTTCCTCCCTGGCCTAATGTGTTGGTGAGAGGGTGAGTGTTGCCTGGCCTACTGTGTTGGTGAGAGGGTGAATGTGTTGGCCTAATGTGTTCGAGAGAGGGTGAGTGTTGCCACCCTGGCCTAATGTGTTGGTGAGAGGGTGAGTGTTTCCTCCCTTGCCTACTATGTTGGTGAGAGAGTGAGAGTTGCCACCCTGTCCAACTGTGTTGGTGATAGGGTGAGTGTTGCCAACCCTAGTCTATTGTGTTGGTGAGTATTGCCTACCTTGCCTACTGTGTTGGTGAGAGGGTGAGTGTTGCTTCCCTGGCCTACTGTGTTGGTGAGAGGGTGAGTGTTGCCACCCTGGCCAACTGTGTTGGTTAGAGGGTGAGTGTTGCCTCCCTGGCCGACTGTGTTGGTGAGAGGGTGAGTGTTGCTACCCTGGCCGACTGTGTTGGTGATAGGGTGTGTGTGTTCCCACCCTGGCCCACAATGTTGGTGAGAGGGAGAGTGTTGTCTCGCTGGCCAACTGTGTTGGTGAGAGGGTGAGTGTTGCCTCCCTGGTCAACTGTGTTGGCGTGAAGTTGAGTGTTGCCACCCTGGCCTTCTGTGTTGGTGAGAGGGTGAGTGTTTCCTCTCTGGGCTACTATGTTGATGAGAGGGTGAGTGTTGTCTCCCTGGCCTACTGTGTTGGTGAGAGGGTGAGTGTTGCCTCTTTGGTCTACTGTGTTGGTGAGAGGGTGAGTATGCCACCCTGGCCTACTGTGTTGGTGAGAGGAAGAGTATTGCCTCCCTGTCTTACTGTGATGGAGAGCGTGAGTGTTGCCTTCCTGGCCTAGTGTGTTCAGTAGAGGGTGAGTGTTGCCACCCTGGCCTACTATGTTGATGACAGGGAGAGTGTTGCCTCGGTGACCTACTGTGTTGGTGAGAGGGTGAGTGTTGCCTCCCTGGTCTACTGTGTGGTGTGAGGGTGAGTGTTGCCAACCTGGCCTACTGTGTTGGTGAGAGAGTAAGTGTTTCCTCTCTGGCCTACTATGTTGGTGAGAGAGTGAGTGTTGCCACCCTGGCTTACTGTGTTGGTGAGAGGCAGCCAAGGTCTCTCCACGAGTTTACTCTGAAGAAACTGTGAGTCACCCCGGACGAACACTGTTGAGAGTGTTAGCCTGCCTGTGACGTGGCAGTATCAGGAATCGCCTTATCCGGGGCTGGCTGGTGGAAGAGACTAGCCACTGTGGTGCTTAGAGTGGAGGGTGATCAGCGGGATCACACGAGGCTCCTGCCTAGGGCTCGCAACCCTAGTATCGGTCGTGGAGTGGCCTACACAGCGGAGCAGATCGGAACCTGCCAGCTACAGGCTGGATTGTGGTTGAAGGCCTCCACGACGGAGCACCCAGTGGGACTGTGATTTGGCTGGCCTATGGCCTAAGTAGATTCGCCGAGAGAATCAAAGAGGATTCATCGTGGGCCGAAGAAGAGAACCAGGGCTACTCATCGTGAGCACCGTGGAGCATCCTGTGTCTTCGGAGGAAGACAATTCTGTACATTATAGTGTATATATAACCCCCGTGTGACTGTTATATATTTATTTATGGTTGTACGTCCTGTGCGGTGCTCGGTGTGATTACGTACAATATTGTAGTGCGGTGCTCGGTGTGATTTAGTGCAATATTGTAGAGTGCGGTGCCCACTGTGATTACGTGCAATATTGGCAAGCGAGGTGCTAGGTGCGATAAACTGCAGTATTGGCGAAGTACAGTGCTCGGTGTGTTAAGTGCTAAAGTGAAGCGGTGTGTTAAGTGCTAGTGTTCCATCTAAGTGATAATGGCAGAAAAAGCTACCATCGACGATCTGGACGATGTTCAGGCCTTTCTGAGCAAGGAGGACTGTCTTTTCTTGATTAAAATATCTGGGAAAACCAGAACTTGTATTAGTGAGTGCGTTTCTGGAGATAAAGATACGTGCCAGTGATTCCCGTGTGGAGATCTTGTCCAAGGTTCACAAGCATTTGAAGGCCGGGGAGAAACAGGAAAGTGAGGCACAAATTACAAAAGAAAGTGAGGAAGTAGCTTCCACTGAAAAGGAAGATAAAGGTAGTGACATTAAAAGTGATGCAGGTGAGCTGAATATAAGCTTGCTAACTGTCAAAATGCGTGCCTTAGAAATAAATCGTGAGATAGAATGGAAGAAATTTGAAATAGAACGAGAATTGAAAGATAAAGAAATGGAGATGAGGCGTTTAAAATTAGAAGAAAGAAAAGAACCTGGTTGCGCCCCAGTAGGGCCGTAACATAATTGGCATCCCCAGCGGGATTCGAACCCGCGGCCTCTGGATTAGAAGAAAGGAAAGAAGAGCGAGAAAGAGAAGAAAGAAGAGACGAGCGAGACAGGCAAGAACGACGAGACAGAGAGGAAAAGGAAAGATAACACGAGTTAAAAGTATTGCGATTAGGTGGTCGGAGGCAAACAACGGAAACAAGTAGTTTCGATCTGGTAAGGAACATCAAAATGGTCCCTAAATTTAACGAAAAGGAAGTGTCGAAGTTCTTCGCTGCTTTCGAGAAAGTTGCAGCCTCTTTGGAATGGCCAAAGGAGAATTGGGCCATCATGATACAGCCCGTCTTGACTGGGAAGGCCCAAATCGCTTACTCCACGTTGTCCCTTGATGACTCCAGTAGTTACGACAAGGTGAAGAAGGTGGTGCTCATGGCTTACCAATTGGTACCTAAGGCTTACAGGCAGAAGTTTAGAAACCTGAAAAAGACCTCGGAGCACACGTTCACCGAATTCGCGACCATCAAGGAACGGCTTTCCAGGAGTGGTGTGCCTCTCGGAAGGTGGAGACCAAAGAAGACCTCGAGCAGCTCATATTGTTGGAGGACTTCAAAGACTGTCTGTCTGGAGATCTGAAGACGTACTTAGAAGAACAACAGGTAGAGACCTTAAGTGCAGCAGCCACTATGGCTGAAGAATACATCCTGACACATAGGTCTTCCACTAGGTATGTCCCTAGGAATTACCCACGTCTGTTTGGCAAGCCTCGTCAAGACGAAGAAAGACCCGTCCCACAAAGCGCTGTGAAGACTCCCCCAAGTAGCCCTCGAAGGACTAGTCCTAGCAGTCCGAAACACTGTAGTCCGAGGAGGAATATGGTGAGTTGGACGTGTGGGCAGAAAGGGCATGTAGCTGCTATGTGCCGAGGCAGAAGAGATAGCGGCCCACGTAGGGAGGTGATGTAGATGGGCTGTGTGACACCACCAGCAGGAAGCCAGTCTACGACTAGTCAGGAAGGACCAAGATTGTTTGCCCCTCACACTTCAGGCGGGTATGTATCGAGTGATCATACTTGTAGATCAGTTGTAGTGCTCAGAGATAGTGGAGCAGCCCAGTCCCTGATCGTGAGTGACTCGTTACCCGAGGGAGTGAGTATAGAAGGGAGACAAAAAGTTATCCTGGTCGGGTTTCCTATGACGCGGTACGTTGCCCCCTTAGTGCCGGTACATCTAGACTCGCCTTACTTCAGCGGCAGATGTGCGTTGGCAGTAGTTGATACCTTGCCTATAGCTGGGATTGACGTGATACTAGCCAACGACTTGGTGATAGATTGGAGCAACAATCATCCCAAGATTGTGGAAGAGTCAGCCGAAACAGCAAGAGGGTCTGAGGTAACAGCAGGCATTGGTAATATCCAGGTACAGACGGACATGGAATTAGATAACATATTTAATCTTTCCTCTACTCGACAGATCGAGAGAATTCTAGCACAGTCTCCTGATTCTTCTCCCGACAAGAAGCATGAGGTTAAGGAGGCAGAAGCGACATAGCAAGAAGAGAGGCCTCGTGTACAAGCACAAACGGATACCCAAGAGTCTGGAGTGAAGGCGGATGAGTACTTGCGGTATGGCAAAGTACAATGTATACTGAACCGGTCAGAGGTTCCCCAGACGTCAGAGGTATGTGAGGTATGTGCGAAGGTTCAAGTGCCATCTTCGGTCCAAACCAGGCTAATGGATATAGCCGGCTATGGACATTACAGGCTCATGAAACTTACCCTAAGTTAACCAAATGTTTCTTATCGGTATTTTGTTTTCTTCTCGTGTGTGTTTTACGTAAGGACCAGTGAACGACCCGGCTGATGATGGCTCCCATGAACATCATGAAGAGACCACAGGGATTAGAGACTTGCACTGTGAGTGTTTCAGTCAAAGAAAGAACCTGGAAGGTGATGGTGGATACAGGAGGTATGAGAAATGAGATTATGAGTGACTGTTTCCGACAGGTTGACTCTCCCCGCGTGATTGCTGAGCCTGGATTCAGCGTTATACGGAACGTTGGTCGACCTGACGGTTGCAGAGCGAACACCATCTTCTAAGTACAAGCAGGTCTGTTGAACGGCTATGCTGTAAGTACCGAACTAACAACTATCGCTGTCACTCTAAATTATCAGACTCCTGTATTCCAGGTTCCCGTCTCCCTGAAGGACGACTGGACCGGTACCAGAAATGCCGTCTGTGACCAGCCATCAACGGTGCCACGACACAGGGAAGTGTCGATTCACCCCAGATCGCGCCTATACCGATCCTTACTCGAGGCACGTGAGATTATGCCCATGCTTGACATCTCAGTGAAGGTGTGGAAAGTCACATCAGGCAGATCGTTGCCTTCCATCTTCAAGTTTCCTTTGTGCCAGAGTTTCTCATTAGGACAGTTCTGTGGACAAGACATCCTCGCCACTCCAGTTCATAGTCTATGTGAGTCCGTTTGGAGTTGTACCCACTTATTAATTTGGTTTGTCTTCTCTTTTGTAGAAACCTAAACTAAATTCTTTTTGGTGGGGAGGTGTTACGGACCCGTGTCCAGCGTCGTAGCACGGAGCAGTGACAACACCGCCATCTGTGAGTCCGCTCCCGAAACCCCCTCCAAATGGACAACGCCATCTAGTGAAGACGGGATATACCGGCCACAGGTGCTGGATTCCCGTCTTAATCAGCTCGTAACATAGCCGCTGCTGACCTCTGGTGAGGTAGCGCTTAGACAGCAATGCCATCTATGGAATGAAGAGGTGGACGTTTGTGTCTAAGCCTGTAAGTGAGGTTCCCTAGAGCGTCCCTGTACTAATGACGTGTCTGATTACTGAGTCATTCTGGGACTGCTGTATTGGACGATGGATCGGTCTACCCAAGGCAGCCAAGGTCTCTCCACGAGTTTGCTCTGAAGAAACTGTGAGTCACCCCGGACGAACACTGTTGAGAGTGTTAGCCTGCCTGTGACGTGGCAGTATCAGGAATCGCCTTATCCGGGGTTGCTGGTGGAAGAGACTAGCCACTGTGGTGCTTAGAGAGGGGGTGA
This sequence comes from Procambarus clarkii, assembly GCF_020424385.1. Classification (NCBI taxonomy): domain Eukaryota; kingdom Metazoa; phylum Arthropoda; class Malacostraca; order Decapoda; family Cambaridae; genus Procambarus; species Procambarus clarkii. The sequence goes on from NW_025559603.1 coordinate 15,574, forward strand.
TCAGCGGAGGCTCGAGGCCGAGGCTCCTGCACGAGGGCTCGCAACCCTAGTATCGGTCGTGGAGTTGCCTACACAGCGAAGCAGATCGGAACCTGTCAGCTACAGGCTGGATTGTGTTTGAAGGCCTCCACGACGGAGCACCCAGTAGGACTGTGATTTGGCTGGCCTGTGGCCAGGGTAGATTCGCCGAGAGAATGAAAGAGGATTCATTGTGGGCCGAAGAAGAGAACCAGGGCTACTCATCGTGAGCACTGTGGAGCATCCTGTGTCTTCGGAGGAAGACAATTCTGTACATTATAGTGTATTTATAACCCCTGTGTGACTTATATATTTATTTATGGTGGTGGTGAAATAATATATATAAATCAGAACATTTGTATCCCTCCCCCTTTAAAAACCCTTGCGTTACGAAACACATCCCTTGAAAGCCTCTACTAACTTGGGGCCAGATTCCCAAACTCTAATAACACCAGAAAAGAACCCGGTTACGCCCCAGTAGGCCCGTAACAGGGTGAGTGTTAGCTTCCTGGCCTACTGTGTTGGTGAGAGGGTGAGTGTTACCTCTTTGGCCTACTGTGTTGGTAAGAAGGTGAGTGTTGCCTCCTAGGCCTACTATGTTGGTGAGAGGGTGAGTGTTACCTTTTTGGCAAACTATGTTGGTCAGAGTGTGAGTGATGCCTCCCTGGCCTACTGTGTTTGTCAGTGTTGCCTCCATGGCCTACTGTGTTGGTGAGAGGGTGAGGGCTACGTTCCTGGTCTACTGTGTTCGTGAGTGTTGCCTCCTTGGCCTGCTGTGTTGGAGAGTGTTACCAACCGTGGTCTACTGTGTTGGTGAGAGGGTGAGTGGTGCCACCCCAAGTCTACTGTGTTGGTGAGTATTGCCTCCCTGGCCTTCTGTGTTAGTGAGAGGGTGAGTGTTGTCTCCCTGGCCTTCTGTATTGGTGAGAGGGTGATTGTTGTCACCCTGGCCAACTGTGTTGGTGAGTGTTGCCTCCCTGGCCTACTGTGTCCGTGAGATTATGAGTGTTTCCTCCCTGACCTACTGTATTGGTGAGAGAGTGTGTGTGTGCCTCGCTGGTCTATTGTGTTGGTGAGAGGGGTGAATGTTGCCACCCTGGCCTACTGTGTTGGTGAGAGGGTGATTGTTTCCTCCCCGGCCTACTGTGTTGGTGAGAGGGTACGTGAGTGTGGCCTCGCTGGTCTACTGTGTTGGTGAGAGGGTGAGTATTGCCTCCCTGGCCTACAGTGTTGGTGAGAGGGAGAGTGTTGCCTCCCTGGAATAATGTGTTGGCGAGAGGGAGAGTGTTGCCTTCCTGTCCTACTGTGTTGGTGAGTGGGTGAGTGTTTCCACCCTGGCCTACTGTGGTAGTGATAGGGTGAGTGTTGCCACCCTGGCCTACTGTGTTGGTGAGTGGGTGAGTGTGGTCAACCTGGCCTACTGAGTTGGTGAGAGGGTGAGTGTGTCCTCCCTGGCCTACAATGTTGGTGAGAGGGAGAGTGTTGCCTCGCTGGCCTTCTGTGTTGGTGAGAGGGTGAGTGTTGCCTCTTTGGATTACTATGTTGGTGAGAGGGTGAGTGTGGCCTCCCTTGTCAACTGTGTTAGTTTGAGGGTGAGTGTTGCCATCCTGGCCTACTGTGTTGGTGAGAGGGTGAGTGTGGCCTCGCTTGCCAACTGTGTTGGTGAGAGGATGAGTGTTTCCTCCCTGGCCTACTGTGTTGGTGAGAGGGTGATTGTTGCCTCCCTGGTCTACTGTGTTGGGGAGAGGGTGAGTGTTTCCACCCTGGCCTATTGTGTTGGTAAGAGGAAGAGTGTTGCCTCCCTGGCCTTCTGTGTTGGTGAGAGGGACGGTGTTGCCTCCCTGTCCTACTGTGTTGGTGAGAGGGAAAGTGTTGCCTCCCTGCCCTACTTTGTTGGTGAGAGGGTAAGTGTTGCCTCCCTGGTCTACATTGTTGGTGAGAGGGGTCTACTGTGTAAGTGTTGCCTCCCTGTCCTACTATGTTGGTGAGAGGGAGAGTATTGCCAACAATAGTCTACTGTGTTGATGAGAGGGTGAGTGTTGCCTCTCTGGCTTTCTGTTTTGGTGAGAAGGTGAGTGTTTCAACCCTGGCCAACTGTGTTGGTGAGAGGGTGAGTGTTGCCTCCCTGGCCTACTGTGTTGGTGGGAGGGTGAGCGTTGCAACCCTGGCCTACTGTGTTGGTGAGAGGGTGAGTGTTGTCTTCCTGGCCAACTGTGTTGGTGAGAGGGATGAGTGTAGCCTCCCTGGTCTACTGTGTTGGTGAGAGGGTGAGTGTTTCCTCCCTGGCCTACTGTGTTAGTGAGAGGGTGAGTGTTGCCTCCGTGGCCTACTGTGATGGTGAGAGGGTGAGTGTTACCTCTTTGGCCTTTTGTGATAGTGAGAGGGTGAGTTTTGTCTCCCTAGTCTACTGTGTTGGTGAGAGGGTGAATATTGCAACCCTGGACCACTGTGTTGGTGAGAGAGTGAGTGTTTCCTCCCTGGCTTACTATGTTGATGAGAGGGTGAGTGTTGCCTCCCTGGCTTATTGTGTTGGTGAGAGGGAGTGCCTCCCTGGTCTACTGTGTTTGTCAGTGTTGCCTCCCTGGCCTACTGTGTTGGTGAGTGGGTGAGTATTTCCTCCCTGGCCAACTGTGTTGGTGAGAGGGTGAGTGTGGCCTCGCTGGCCTACTGTGTTGGTGAGAGGGTGAGTATTGCCTCCTTGGTCTACTGTGTTGGAGAGAGGGTGAGTGTTGCCACCCTGGCCTACTGTGTTGGTGAGAGGGAGAGTGTTGCCTCCCTGGCCTACTCTGTTGGTGAGAGGGAGAGTTTGGCCTCCCTGGCCTACTCTGTTGGTGAGAGGGAGAATGTGGCCTCGCTGACCTACTGTGTTAGTGAGAGGGTGAGAGTTTCCTCCCTGGCCTACTATGTTGGTGAGAGAGTGAGTGTTGCCACCCTGGCCTACTGTGTTGGTGAGAGGGTGAGTGTTTACTACCTCCTTGGCCTACTGTGTTGGTGAGAGGGAGAGTGTGGCATCCCTGGCCTACTGTGTTGGTGAGAAGGTGAGTGTTGCCACCCTGGCCTACTGTATTGTTGAGAGGGTGAGTGTTACCTCCCTGGTCTACTGTGTTCGTGAGTGTTGCCTCCCTGGCCTACTGTGTTTGTGAGTGTTGCCTCCCTGGCCTACTGTGTTGGTGAGAGGGTGAGTGTTGCCTTCCCGGCCTACTGTGTTGTTGAGAGGGTGAGTGTTACCTCCCTGACCTACAGTGTTGTTGAGAGGGTGAGTAATACGTCCTTGGTCTACTGTGTTCGTGAGTGTTGCCTCCCTGACCTGCTGTGTTGGTGAGTGTTACCAACTCTGGTCTACTGTCTTGATGAGAGAGTGAGTGTTGCCAACCCGAGTCTACTGTGTTGGTGAGTATTGCCTCTCTGGTCTATTGTGTTGGTGAGAGGGTGAATGTTGCCACCCTGGCCTACTGTGTTGGTGAGAAGGTGAGTGTTGCCTCGTAAGCCTACTGTGTTTCTGAGTGTTGCCTCCCTGGCCTACTGTGATGGTGAGAGGGTGAGTGTTTCCCCAATGGCCTACTGTGATGGTGAGAGGGTGAGTGTTTCCTCCCTGGCCTACTGTGTTGGTGAGAGGGAGAATGTTGCCTCCCTGGCCTACTGTGTTGGTAAGAGGGTGAGTGTTACCTCCATGGCCTACTGTGTTGTTGAGAGGGTGAGTGTTACGTCCCTGGTCTACTGTGTTCGTGAGTGTTGCCTCCCTGGCCTGCTGTGTTGGTGAGTGTTACCAACTCTGGTCGACTGTGTTGATGAGAGGGTGAGTGTTGCCAACGCTAGTGTACTATGTTGGTGTGTATTGCCTCCCTGGCCTACTGTGATGGTGAGAGGGTGAGTGTTACCTCCCTGGCCTTCTGTGTTGGTGAGTGTTACCTCCATGGCCTTCTGTGTTGGTGAGACGGTGAGTGTTTCCTCCCTTACCTTCTGTGTTGGTGAGAAAGTGTGTGTTGCCTCGCTGGTCTATTGTGTTGGTGAGAGGGTAAATGTTGCCACCCTGGCCTACTGTGTTGGTGAGAGGGTGAGTGTTGCCACCATGGCCTACTGTGTTGGTGAGAAGGTGAGTGTTTCCTCCCAGACCTTCTGTGTTGGTGAGAGGGTGTGTGTTGCCTCGCTGGTCTATTGTGTTGGTGAGAGGGTAAATGTTGCCACCCTGGCCTACTGTGTTGGTGAGAGGGTGAGTGTTGCCACAATGGCCTACTGTGTTGGTGAGAGGGTGGGTGTTTCTTCCCTGGCCTACTGTGTTGGTGAGAGGGGTGAGTGATGCCTCGGTGGCCTACTGTGTTGGTGAGAGAGGGTGAGTGTTGCCTCCCGGGTCTACTGTGTTGGGGAGAGGGAGAATGTTGCCTCCCTGGCCTACTGTGTTGGTGAGAGGGTGAGTGTTGCCTCCCTGGACTACTGTGTTGGTGAGAAGGTGAGTGTTTCCTCCCTGACCTTCTGTGTTGGTGAGAGGATGTGTGTTGCCTTGCTGGTCTATTTTGTTGGAGAGAGGGGTGAATGTTTCTACCCTGGCCTACTGTGTTGGTGAGAGGGAGAGTGGTGCCTCCATGGCCTACTGTGTTATTGAGAGGGTGAGCGTTACGTCCTTGGTCTACTGTGTTCGTGAGTGTTGCCTCCCTGGCCTGCTGTGTTGGTGAGTGTTACCAACTCTGGTCTACTGTTTTGATGAGAGAGTGAGCGTTGCCAACCCTAGTCTACTGTGGTGGTGAGTATTGCCTCCCTGGTCTACTGTGTTGGTGAGAGGGTGAGTGTTACCTCCCTGGCCTTCTGTGTTGGTGAGAGAGTGAGTGTTTCCTCCCTGACCTTCAGTGTTGGTGAGAGGGTGTGTGTTGCCTCGCTGGTCTATTGTGTTGGTGAGAGGGTGAATGTTGCCACCCTGGCCTACTGTGTTGGTGAGAGGGAGAGTGTTGCCTCCCTGGCCTACTGTGTTGGTGAGAGGGTGAGTGTTGCCTCCCTGGCCTACTGTGTTGGTGAGAGAGTGAGTGTTGCCTCCCTGGCCTTCTGTGTTGGTGAGAAAGTGTGTGTTGCCTCCCTTACCTTCTGTGTTGGTGAGAGGGTGTGTGTTGCCTCCCTGGGCTTTGTGTTGGTGAGAGGGTGTGTGTTGCCTCGCTGGGCTGTTGTGTTGGTGAGAGGGTGAATGTTGCCACCCTGGCCTACTGTGTTGGTGAGAGGGTGAGTGTTGCCTCCCCGGCCTACTGTGTTGGTGAGAGGGATGAGTGTTGCCTCCCTGGCCTTCTGTGTTGGTGAGAGGGTGAGTGTTTCCTCCCTGGCCTTATGTGTTTGTGAGAGGGCGTGTGTTGCCTCCCTGGCCTACTGTGTTGGTGAGATGGTAAGTGTTGCCACCCTGGCCTACTGTGTTGGTGAGAGGGTGAGTGTTTCCTCCCTGCCTACTGTGTGTGAGAGGTGGGAGTATGGCCACCCTCGCCTACTGTGTTGGTGAGAGGGTGAGTGTTTCCTCCCTGGCCTACTGTGTTGGTGAGAGGGGTGAGTGTGGCCTCCCTGGCCTACTGTGTTGGTGAGAGGGTGAGTGTTTCCTCCCTGGCCTACTGTGTTGGTGAGAGGGTGAGTGTTGCCTCCCTGGCCTACTGTGTTGGTGAGAGACTGAGTGTTGCCTCCCTGGCCTACTGTGTTGGTGAGAGGATGAGTGTTGCGTCCCTGGCCTACCGTGTTGGTGAGAGAATGAGTATTGCCTCCCTGGTCTACTGTGTTGGTGAGAGGATGTGTGTTGCCTCGCTGGTCTATTGTGTTGGTGAGAGGGTGAATGTTGCCACCCTGGCCTACTGTGTTGGTGAGAGGGTGAGTGTTGCCTCCCTGGCCTACTGTGTTGGTGAGAGGGTGAGTGTTGCCTCCCTGGCCTACTGTGTTGGTGAGAGGGTGAGTGTTGCCTCCCTGGCCTACTGTGTTGGTGAGAGGGTGAGTGTTTCCTCCCTGACCTACTGTGTTGGTGAGAGGGTGTGTGTTGCCTCGCTGGTCTATTGTGTTGGTGAGAGGGTGAATGTTGCCACCCTGGCCTACTGTGTTGGTGAGAGGGTGAGTGTTGCCACCCTGGCCTACTGTGTTGGTGAGAGGGTGAGTGTTTCCTCCCTGGCCTACTGTGTTGGTGAGAGGATGAGTGTTGCGTCCCTGGCCTACCGTGTTGGTGAGAGAATGAGCGTTGCCAACATGGCCTACTATGTTGGTGAGAGAGTGAGTGTTGCCTACCTGGTCTACTGTGTTGGTGAGAGGGTGAGTGTTTCTTTCCTGACCTATTGTGTTGGTGAGAGGATGTGTCTTTCCTCGCTGGTCTATTACGTTGGTGAGAGGGTGAATGTTGCCTCCCTGGCCTACTGTGTTGGTGAGAGGGTGAGTGGTGCCTCCATGGCCTACTGTGTTATTGAGAGGGTGAGTGTTACGTCCCTGGTCTACTGTGTTCGTGAGTGTTGCCTCCCTGGCCTGCTGTGTTGGTGAGAGTGAGTGTACCAACCCTGGTCTACTTTGTTGGTGAGAGAGTGAGTGTTGCCAACCCTGGCCTACTGTGTTGGTGAGAGTGAGTTGCCTCCCTGGCCTACTGTGTTGGTGAGAGGGTGAGTGTTGCCTCCCTGGACTACTGTGTTGGTGAGAGTTGGTGAGTGTTTCCTCCCTGGCCTTCTGTGTTGGTGAGAGGGTGAGTGTTGCCCTCCCTGACCTACTGTGTTGGTGAGAGGGTGTTGTTGCCTCCCTGGTCTACTGTGTTGGTGAGAGGGTGAATGTTGCCACCCTGGCCTACTCTGTTGGTGAGAGGGTGAGTGTTTCCTCCCTGGCCTACTGTGTTGGTGAGAGGAAGAATGTTGCTTCCCTGGCCTACTGTGTTGGTAAGAGGGTGAGTGTTACGTCCCTGGCCTTCTGTGTTGGTGAGAGAGTGTATGTTGCCTCCCTTACCTTCTGTGTTGGTGAGAGGGTGTGTGTTGCCTCCCTGACCTTTTGTGTTGGTGAGAGGGTGTGTGTTGCCTCCCTGGGCTGTTGTGTTGGTGAGAGGGAGAAGTGTTGCCACCCTGCCCGACTGTGTTGGTGAGAGGGTGAGTGTTGCCTCCCCGGCCTACTGTGTTGGTGAGAGGGATGAGTGTTGCCTCCCTGAACTACTGTGTTGGTGAGAAGGTGAGTGTTAACTCCCTGGCCTTCTGTGTTGGTGAGAGGGTGAGTGTTTCCTCCCTGGTCTACTGTGTTGGTTAGAGGGTGAGTGTTGCCACCCTGGCCTACTGTGTTGGTGAGAGGGTGAGTGTTGCCACCCAGACCTTCTGTGTTGGTGAGAGGGAGAGTGTTGCCTCGCTGGTCTACTGTGTTGGTGAGAGGGTGAATGTTGCCACCCTGGCCTACTGTGTTGGTGAGAGGGTGTGTGATGCCTCGCTGGTCTATTGTGTTGGTGAGAGGGTGAATGTTGCCACCCTGGCCTACTGTGTTGGAGAGAGGGTGAGTGTTTCCTCCCTGGTCTACTGTATTGGTGAGAGGGTGAGTGTTCCTCCCTGGCCTACTGTGTTGGTGAGAGTGTGAGTGTTGCCCTCCCTGGCCTACTGTGCTGATGAGAGGGTGAGTGTTGCCTCCCTGGCCTACTGTGTTGGTGAGAGGGTGAGGGTTGCATCTCTGGCCTACTGTGTTGGTGAGAGGGTGAGTGTTACCTCTCTGGCCTACTGTGTTGGTGAGAGGTGTGAGAGTTTCCTCTTTGGCCTACTGTGTTGGTGAGATGGTGAGTGTTACCTCTCTGGCCTACTGTGTTGGTGAGAGGGAGAGGGTTGCATCTCTGTCCTAATGTGTTGGTGAGAGGGTGAGTGTTACCTCTCTGGCCTACTGTGTTGGTGAGAGGGTGAGAGTTTCCTCTTTGGCCTACTGTGTTGGTGAGAGGGTGAGTGTCTGTGTTGATGAGAGGGTGAGTGTTGCCTCCCTGGCCTACTGTTGTTGGTGAGAGGGTGAGTGTGCCTCCCTGGCCTACTGTGTTGTGAGAGGGTGAGTGTGGTCACCCTGGACTACTGTGTTGTCTCCCTGGCCTACTGTGTTGGTGAGAGGGTGAGTGTGGTCACCCTGGACTACTGTGTTGGTGAGAGGGTGAGTGTTGCCTCCCTGGCCTAATGTGTTGGTGATAGGGTGAGTGTTGCCTCCCTGGCCTACTGTGTTGGTGAGAGGGTGAGTGTTGCCTCCCTGGCCTACTGTGTTGGTGAGAGGGTGATTGTTGCCTCCCTGGTCTACTGTGTTGGTGAGAGGGTGAGTGTTGCCTCCCTGGCCTACTGTGTTGTCTCCCTGGCCTACTGTGTTGTCACCCTGGCCTACTGTGTTGGTGAGAGGGTGAGTGTGGTCACCCTGGCCTACTGTGTTGGTGAGAGGGTGAGTGTGGTCACCCTGGCCTACTGTGTTGATGAGAGGGTGAGTGTGGTCACCCTGGCCTACTGTGTTGATGAGAGGGTGAGTGTGGTCACCCTGGCCTACTGTGTTTTCTCCCTGGCCTACTGTGTTGATGAGAGGGTGAGTGTGGTCACCCTGGCCTACTGTGTTGGTTAGAGGGTGAGTGTTGCCTCCCTGGCCTACTGTGTTGATGAGAGGATGAGTGTTGTCACCCTGGCCTACTGTGTTGGTGAGAGGGAGAGTGTTGCTTCCCTGGCCTACTGTGTTGGTGGGAGGGTGAGTGTTGCCTCCGTGGCCTACTGTGTTGGTGAGAGGGTGAGTGTTGCCTCCCTGGCCTACTGTGTTGATGAGAGAGTGAGTGTTGCCTCCCTGGCCTACTGTGTTGGTGAGAGGGTGAGTGTTGCCTCCCTGGCCTACTGTGTTGGTGAGAGGGTGAGTGTTGCCTCCCTGGCCTACTGTGTTGGTGAGACGGTGAGTGTTGCCTCCCTGGCCTACTGTGTTGGTGAGAGGGTGAGTTGTGTTGCCTCCCTGGCCTACTGTGTTGATGAGAGGGTGAGTGTGGTCACCCTGGACTACTGTGTTGATGAGAGGGTGAGTGTTGCCTCCCTGGCCTACTGTGTTGGTGAGAGGGTGAGTGTTGCCTCCCTGGCCTACTGTGTTGATGAGAGGGTGAGTGTGGTCACCCTGGACTACTGTGTTGTCCTCCCTGGCCTACTGTGTTGGTGAGAGGGTGAGTGTGGTCACCCTGGACTACTGTGTTGGTGAGAGGGTGAGTGTTGCCTCCCTGGCCTAATGTGTTGGTGATAGGGTGAGTGTTGCCTCCCTGGCCTACTGTGTTGGTGAGAGGGTGAGTGTTGCCTCCCTGGGCCTACTGTGTTGGTGAGAGGGTGATTGTTTGCCTCCCTGGTCTACTGTGTTTGGTGAGAGGGTGAGTGTTGCCTCCCTGGCCTACTGTGTTGTCTCCCTGGCCTACTGTGTTGTCACCCTGGCCTACTGTGTTGGTGAGAGGGTGAGTGTGGTCACCCTGGCCTACTGTGTTTGGTGAGAGGGTGAGTGTGGTCACCCTGGCCTACTGTGTTGATGAGAGGGTGAGTGTGGTCACCCTGGCCTACTGTGTTGATGAGAGGGTGAGTGTGGTCACCCTGGCCTACTGTGTTTTCTCCCTGGCCTACTGTGTTGATGAGAGGGTGAGTGTGGTCACCCTGGCCTACTGTGTTGGTGAGAGGGTGAGTGTTGCCTCCCTGGCCTACTGTGTTGATGAGAGGGTGAGTGTTGTCACCCTGGCCTACTGTGTTGGTGAGAGGGAGAGTGTTGCTTCCCTGGCCTACTGTGTTGGTGGGAGGTGAGTGTTGCCTCCGTGGCCTACTGTGTTTGGTGAGAGGGTGAGTGTTGCCTCCCTGGCCTACTGTGTTGATGAGAGGGTGAGTGTTGCCTCCCTGGCCTACTGTGTTGGTGAGAGGGTGAGTGTTGCCTCCCTGGCCTACTGTGTTGGTGAGAGGGTGAGTGTTGCCTCCCTGGCCTACTGTGTTGGTGAGACGGTGAGTGTTGCCTCCCTGGCCTACTGTGTTGGTGAGAGGGTGAGTGTTGCCTCCCTGGCCTACTGTGTTGATGAGAGGGTGAGTGTGGTCACCCTGGACTACTGTGTTGTCTCCCTGGCCTACTGTGTTGGTGAGAGGGTGAGTGTGGTCACCCTGGACTACTGTGTTGGTGAGAGGGTGAGTGTTGCCTCCCTGGCCTAATGTGTTGGTGATAGGGTGAGTGTTGCCTCCCTGGCCTACTGTGTTGGTGAGAGGGTGAGTGTTGCCTCCCTGGCCTACTGTGTTGGTGAGAGGGTGATTGTTGCCTCCCTGGTCTACTGTGTTGGTGAGAGGGTGAGTGTTGCCTCCCTGGCCTACTGTGTTGTCTCCCTGGCCTACTGTGTTGTCACCCTGGCCTACTGTGTTGGTGAGAGGGTGAGTGTGGTCACCCTGGCCTACTGTGTTGGTGAGAGGGTGAGTGTGGTCACCCTGGCCTACTGTGTTGATGAGAGGGTGAGTGTGGTCACCCTGCCTACTGTGTTGATGAGAGGGTGAGTGTGGTCACCCTGCCTACTGTGTTTTTCTCCCTGGCCTACTGTGTTGATGAGAGGGTGAGTGTGGTCACCCTGGCCTACTGTGTTGGTTAGAGGGTGAGTGTTGCCTCCCTGGCCTAATGTGTGTTGAGAGAAGTGAGTGTTGTCACCCTGGACTACTGTGTTGGTGAGAGGGAGAGTGTTGCTTCCCTGGCTACCTGTGTTGGTGGAGGGTGAGTGTTTGCCTCCGTGTCCTACTTTGTTGGTGAGAGGTGAGTGTTGCCTCCCTGGCCTACTGTGTTGATGAGAGGGTGAGTGTTGCCTCCCTGGCCTACTGTGTTGGTGAGAGGGTGAGTGTTGCCTCCCTGGCTTCCTGAGAAATAGAGGAATAAAATTGGCAGATAATATTAAGTCTGATCACCTCACCGACTTCGGTCTCCTTGTAGGGACAGACTATTGTCATCGATTCATCGGTAGCCCTACTAAATATCAGGGTATAACCATGTTAAACTCTGCAGGAGGTAAATTACTCTCAGGCCCAGTATCAAGCCTGAGGAGACCTATGCCTGCAGATAAACAATACCAATAGAAATCTAAATTTGTCAGCTGATTATATTTCTCCAGTAGCATTATACTAAGGAGATTACAGCTGACTATACCAACAGAAGTTGATGTTAGTATCATCATTTGAAGCTGAAGATGAGTTCATGAGGCCTCAGTGGCAAATCAGTGAACAGTAGCCTAAAACAGCTACAAGTCACTGCGACCAATGTCACTGAACCCACTGCAGTCTCAGAACCATACTTTACTTTAATGATGAGCTATTCAATCTTCTGAATCAATTAACTAAATTTAACCCCAATAAATCTGATGACTGATTTGATACATTTATTATTTAATCAAGATGTATTCCATGGGCCTCAGTGTTTATATATCAGTGACTAGTTACCTGAACAAACTTCAAGTTATATCCAATGTCACTGATCTCACTGCAGTCCCTGAATCATACTTGACTGTAGTACTTGATCACATTCAGTCTTCTGGGTTAAATAATATATAATAAGGCTTGAATATTAGCCTTTCAAGAGTTGACAGGGAAATGAAATTGCATTAGACTTCTAACCCCTGCAACTCTAGTACGGGACATCCGTCCTGTACGAACAGACACACAAATGTGTGATTACTAACTACTAACATCAAATTAATCTAATAATCCGAAGGAGGAGTATCGGTGTTCGTCTGTTCTAAATAGGACTTCGACCCGTGAGCAGCCCCTGGGGAATTATGTCGGAAAATCCGACACAATTTAATATATCATACAGACAGATAATAGCTGTGTTGTATAAACAAGTTAACCATAGAAAACGTAACTTGTAGTGGAATTACCGTCTATAGAAAACGGGATATCATCACCACATACCATTATAAATTCACCAGCTATTCTGTGGGAATTATTCTTAAATACATTTGTCTTTGGACTTTACCATCATAAACCATCTCATATAAATTAACTTAATTATCAATATTAAAGTAGAGTAAATGTGACCCTTCTATCACTTTCTGTCATGTGGACAATGTAAGCCAGGCGTCAGGGAGGAAGGAGGGCAGCCATTGTTTATACTAGACCAGAGGCTCACAGGAGCAAATACGGCTCCTGTTAATTTTACTTGGACGTAGTGTTATGGAAACCAAAGGTGTACCATTTTCAACACACTGTCAACAAATCAAGTTAAGTGTTCTTTCCGAAACCCGTTTATTTTCATTTATGGCCATTAATGTCATTTATAGGGTGACCGGGTTAGAGCACGTGGTAGCCTCAAACTAAAGGTAATTAAGCCAGGTCTTCATGTTCCATGTACAGTTTTCTCTGAAATACTTGTCATATATAGAATCTGGCTTTACAGCTAGCGCCCTTTTGACAGGTCAAGACGAGGAAGCATATGCTTTTGCATCAGTTACTGGGTGATGGAAGCT